>JANAVB010009196.1:6771256-6973164 GCA_029216955.1 Iris pallida
GGCACATCACACACCTGGTCGGGTGTGAGATGGCTATCATTCCAGTTTGATTCCAGCAAAGGGTGATTCCAGAAGTGGGGTATGTCTACATGTCTTACTCTAGTATTTCCCCTCCCAGCAAGTGAATCCAGAATTTTGACACAATGATTCAAGATGAGTCCAGCCAGTAATATGAAGATACCAGTAAATGATTCCAGTAAATGATTCCAGTAGGTGATTCCAGTAATAGAAGCCAGGAATGATGATACCAGTAATAGAGGCCAAAAAATAAATGTGTGTCGTATACATGAATCTAGAATATCCATACGTGTTGTAACAGAGAATCACATACAACTATCTAGAACTGAAGTACAGTAATTGATAAGTAAATGAGAGAACTATCAGAGAATGTACTCGCCTGATACTCTGAAAAGAGTAGTATAATGTCAGATGTCTGCACCATAGTCACAATGTCCTAAACAGAGTAATACAGGTTATAATATGTTTAAAAATAAGATAAATGGAGTTTATGATGCAATCTACATGATTTCTAGGCCAATTTAGGTCAAAGTCGACTCTTAAGTCAAACCTGGTCAACTGTGTAGGTCAAACTAGGTCAAACAAGGTCAAACTAGTCAAGGTTAGTCTAATCTAGGTTAAAGTTGGACTAACTAAGGTTTTGGTCAAACATAGACTAGTCAACAAGGTAATTAGGTCAATCTAGAATCAAATCTTGGTCATATGTTAACTATCTAATCAACTCTACCTATACCATATCACACAATTAAGGATATAACACATTACCCATATCATATACATATATATATATATATATATATATATATATATATATATTTTTATATATATATATATATATATATATATATATATATATATATCACAAACTAATTTACACTACACAACCAATATAGGGTACTTACCATATCCTAAGTATCATCTATGTATACAAGGACTAAATATATACAAGGCTAATCAAGCATATGGATTGGCTAACTTATATAAGACTGGACACCATAACATATACCCCTAAATGAAACTCTTCATCTAAACACCCATACTCTTCACTCTCAATACTAATCTAAACTCTAAACTTCAAACCTATATTTGACACTAGCCCCAACTCTCATGACCCAATTGATTTTCTCTACAAAACTATACTAGGACATATCAATCTAACTCACACTATTCCTCACCCTCTCAAACCCTATGGCCAATGGCCCATGCCCTCTCCTGGACACACATCTTAGACTCTCATCTAGACTCTAATTGATACACTAGGCTAATCAAGCACACACTCACAAATACTCAATTACATCACAGACACGTATCCTTCCTATATCTAAACACTAACTTAATACCAGTCTAGGCACTAGGGACAGTATCACATATCTAGTAACATGGATCCCCCTGCTCACTACTGTATTTGCAGTCCACATTGTATACTGCAACAGCTGCTGTTGCTACTGCAATGCAAGCAAGCCAAGGCAGCTGCTGCAAATGAAAAGCCAGGCCAAGCTAAGGCCAAGCCAAGGCCAAGCCAGTCAAGGCAGGCCATGCTAAGGCCAGTGCCTATGCAGCTGCTACTGAAATCCTACACCTACTACTACACTGCTATGGCACCTACTGCTACTGCAACATACTGCTGAACCTCTCCCAATTCAAATCCCAGAATTTAACCTTCAATAACCAACCCAAATACTATTGAACGCTCAAATCAAGGTAAAACATTAACCCCACAATCTCAGAAAATCAAGCATTCAAATGACAGTTAGTGAAGGGTGTAAAAGTGCAATGTGCCTTCATGTTCTCAGGGACAGTGGGATGAGTGAACATTATGAGAGTGAGTGATATGGACATTATTCTCAGATTTCAATGGTGAACACAACCAGTGTCAAACTCAGATTTGTGTAGCAATCAATGACAAGAATATGAACAATTGCCAGTAAACTAACATTGCAAATCAATTGAATATTTAATTTCAGTTAAGGAAATCATTTCTCAGGTTAGTGACAGTTCAGTCCAGTTTTCTGGAAATGAATTCGAAGGCAAACTCCAATCTTAACTAACAACAACTTGATACCAATACTTAGATATATACAACATGTAATCCTAACAATATACATATCAAATTAAACCCCACACTGAAACTGAGTTCAAAACATATCACTTGACAAAGTAAGTAAATGCCTTTTCCCTCCCTCAAGTTCGATTACCCACATATCCTATTGAAACATAACATCAATCATTGAACCTCAGAACAATCAATATCCCAATACAATTTCAATTAGACAATAAAACCTATTTGAAACTGTCAAAACTGGGAAGGAAAATCAGTGCATACACTTATATATAGACATTTCTACCTATATTTAGATATAACAACCAAATGAAAAGCTAAACTATATGGAACCCTATATGAACCAAACTGAAATTAACATCAACTCTGGAAAATATATGAACTTGTTTTGAAATCAAATTGAATCTTGAGAACATCTAAAAAAAAAGTAACTAATTATCAGTGTATCAGAGTTTGAACTCGATAACCCATGGCCAAATTCAAATCAAAAACCTAATTCAAGGTGTGCCAAGAGTGTATAGGCATGGGGACATGTCACACGTGTCTAATGGGACACCCATGAGTCCAAAAATTAGGACACGAGGTGTCCAAAATCCCAAACCGAAAACGACAGGAAACAGGAATCTCAGTCCTCTGCACGCGTGCCGAGTCATTTTGTACTCGACACAGAGCTCGGAGTGGGTCGAGCTCGTGCATAGGGGTTCGCCCATAGTAGGGCTAGGTGAGGAAGTGTCTGCATTATGTCTAATAAAGCCGTGTCCAAAGAAAACAGTACGTATCAGTGAACAATTTTTGTGTGTGCACAGGCAGTACAAAGTCAGTGCAGGTCAATTTCCTCCGTGCACACACATCGAGAACCCGTGAAAATTTACAAGTGTCGTGTCAGTCATTAGGACAATATGTGTGTCAAGTTTCAGCTCACGAGAGTCCGTGTCGTGTCCGCAATGGCACCCGAGCAGCAGGACAGCCCTACGGGGCCTGTGCGCAGTGTCGTGCACGAGGTGCGTGTCCGTTTTAGACACGAAAAATCCACAGAATCGTGCTCATACATAAATATATTTAATCTACACATGAAGAGCTACCCAAATATATAATTTGTTTCAAAAAATAATAACATTTACTCCATAGAGGTATTTCAACAAACACCTACACAACACTACGATACGTGTCCGATACGGACACCAAACGGACACAAAATTCACCCAAATTTTAGGGACACCTAGGGGACTCCTAGATATATCCCTACATGCAAAGAAAACCAAAATTTAAATCAATTTAAAGGGTTTTACCTATAGGTACAAATTATATGGAAAAGCTTCAAATGGGGGATTCCTCCCTGCTAGCCAATATCTCCAAATTGATTCAAACCTGAGATTTCTCTCCATGAACATAAAGTAGGGATCAATTAGAACCCAATTCAAAAGATTTGAGCCAAAAAGGAATTGAAATGAGGAAGTTATGGATTGGGGAAGAAGGCTCTTACCTCTTTCTTCAAACTTGTAAAAATTTAATAAAAGAGGCAAGAACATGGAGGAGAATATTTATAGGAAAGAGGGAGCCCTAGTGGCTGGTCATAAGTTGTAAAAATTAGGGTTAGGGTTTCCTAAATTGGCCCATGGGCTTAAGTTAGGATTAATCAAGTCATGAAGTCATAAGCCATTTCATGAAACCATAAACCATGACTTAATTCACTAAACCAATCCCCTCATTCTAAAATTAGTTTCTAATGACTAAAAGTAGGTTAACCTAAGTTAGACTAGGGTCACCATGGCTAGGGTTAGCTTCTAGGCTAGTCCACTAGGTCTCAACAAGTCAAAGTCAAACTAAAATTTACCAATTCAACAAATCACCAAATAATTCAAATAAGTCAAAATGACCAAATTACCCCTAGGCTAAAAATGATAATTAAGTCATCCTAATGACATGGTTAGGCTCTAGGTCATGCAGTCTCTCAGGTTTCCCTAGCAGCACATCAAAATCATAAGTCATGACTTAAACCAGTTTTTAAATAGATTAGAAATTATTAAAAATCACCAAAAATTATAATGTGAAATAAATATCAATAAATAATAATTATAATTACAAAATTTTAAAAATACCCACATCTGGAAAACTGGGTGTTACAATCCTACCCACCTTATAAAAATTTTGTCCACGAAATTAAGATGATCGTACCTTTCCTAGGTTAAACCCCCAATCAATCAAAGTCGAAGCAACACAATCCTACTGGTCGTGATTCCACAGTCTCGAACAGGGTAGCTACACTATCTAGTAATCACAAGCAATATCCTGGCAGGTACTAAGGGAAATCACACATGAAAGTGGGGAGGAAGAACAAGAAGGTCAAACCTGCTAATCTATCACCTGCGACGTCAGTCTTCTCGACTGCCATCGCAAAAGCTCCACCCCTCTGGTGCTGAGCTACAGGTGGCCTATCCCCCTCAAAAGGAGGTACAATGGGACAATCTATCTTCTGGTGGGCAGCTGACCCACAGAAATAGCAAACCTTCAACCTTTTCCTGCACTGCTCCCAGATGTGTCCCAGCTTCTTGCAGTAGGAACAACTGATCGCCTTCTGGTCGTGACCCCGATACTGATGCTGCACCTGCTGAACTCCCACTGGTGCCTGCGTCTACTGAATCTGCACATGAGGCCTCTTGGCCTGGCCTCCTCTACTGCTGGTACCGTGAGCGTCCCGTCCCCTCTTGAGCCTCAGCTCAAGATCATCCTCAGCCAATAAAGCTCCCGTCAAAATCTCCTCGAAAGTGGCATCCTTGTTGCCCACGGTCAAGGACTTGACTTCCTTGACCAGACCCTTCCGAAACCTCTGGGCCTTCGCCGCCTCGCTCAAGCCCTCTACGAATCTGCTGAGGTGGCCAAACTCCCCAGCGTACTCCTCCACTAACAGGCTCCCCTGGACTAGGCTCTCGAACTGCGAGCGCTGAATCTGGAAAGAACTTCTTCTTGAAGAAGCTCTTGAACTCGTCCCAAGTCTGTCCAGCTACCCCTACTCTGGGGTCTGACTAATACCAGGTGCGAGCAAGATCTCGTATCCGGCTAGCTGCTGCCTTTATCTGGAGATCTGCCGGTATCCGGGCCAGGCGAAAGATCTCCTCTATATGCTCGATCCACTCGTCAGCATATAAAATCCCCTCTGTCCCCAGGAAGTCTCTGGTGCTCATCTTCTGGAGCTGCTCTATCCCCGGTGTGCTCGGCTGCTGGATCACTGGTCGAGCTGCGACAGCCGTAAGGGCCAACTCCATGCCTCGGTCCTGTCGGGCCTGCTGCCGGTCCATAAACTGCTGGAAGTAGGCGAACATCTGTGCCGCATCCACGTATCTTGTAGGCAGCGGCTGCTGGAACTGCATCTCTGGGATGACTGGGTCCTGCCTCCGAGATGATGGAGGCATACCCCCTGCTGCTGCTACTGAAGTCTCAATATAGGTAGAGGTGGCAGGAGCTGCAGCCTCCTGACCTTGCTGATCTGGCTGTGAGGTGGCAGTCCCCTCTACAACAACTGCTGTACCAGAGCAATGTGATCGTGTCTCCACCATCCTGAAGACAGATCGAACAAGGAAGTCAATACTGAGCAGGAATCGATATATCAAAGGAGGACAGTTTATTTCAAAGAAGGCAAATCAGTACGATATGTAGATGGCATGATTTAAAGCAGAATTTTCCTAACTGTGATTGAGTGCCTCTCCGGTAAAGCCTATCTCTCAGTCCTATCGCAGGCTTGCAGCAGTACAACTAAGTCTCCGTACTACCACGATATCGTACTAATGCGACTCTCGACCTACATGGGCCACCACTAAAAATGTGTCACGACCCGCACCCACTGTGAGGGTACGAGTACGTAACAGCGCCCAGCCTACGCCGCAGTGTCGGCGGTAGAACGCTGTTCTAAGTCTCTAACTAACCATCAACTCATGCAGTATATAGTGTACTCATCATGATCAACTCCGAACGGAGGACAAGTATAAGATATGGTGTAACTCAATCACAGTCTAAGCACGATAAGATAACACCGAAATATAACTAAGAAATTGAAGACAACAAAACTACTGATATAATAACAACAAACTCAAAAATCTCAAATACAACTCAAGTCTCAATTCTATATATATATATACAACTCCAGTTCTAAACATGAAACTAAAACAAGACCAACTAGCTAAACTCCCGATCACTCCTGAGTGTCGGGGCCATAGGTAGCTAAGCCATCTCCTGGTCTGTAACATATAGGGCATGTGTCCTCAGGGCAATCATCTGTAAGATTTACAACAGGTCCAGTCAGGACATGAACGAGCACATCTCATCTAGAAAACCCAAATAAATGACAGAGAATTATAAAGCAGTTATAGACAGTTGTATTGATGAAAATGGCAGTTTATATTCAGGTGATGGTAAGAAAGACAGATAAAGTGCAAGGAAAGTAAATAACTAAAAAAGAGAAGAATTATAGCAATGAAGACTGTAAAAATAGAATTAGCTGAACCAGGGTAATATGATATAAAGTCCAGATAGCAATGTAGACCAGTGTAACTCTAATGTATGTCCAGTACAAGATGAATCTAATACAAGATGAATCCAGTAAGGGACGATTCCAGTTATAGTGATCAATGATTCCAGGGTGAGTCCAGCCTATACTCTAGCAGTGTGTTTTAAAATACCGAGATCGACATGTAAACGGCTATGGGTAAGCCGGCACATCACACACCTGGCCGGGTGTGAGATGGCTATCATTCCAGTTTGATTCCAGCAAAGGGTGATTCCAGAAGTGGGGTATGTCTACATGTCTTACTCTAGTATTTCCCCTCCCAGCAAGTAAATCCAGAATTTCGACACAATAATTCAAGATGAGTCCAGCCAGTAATATGAAGATACTAGTAAATGATTACAGTAAATAATTCCAGTAGGTGATTCCAGTAATAGAAGCCAGGAATGATGATAACAGTAATAGAGGCCAAAAATAAATGTGTGTCGTATATATGAATCCAGAATATCCATACGTGTTGTAACAGAGAATCGCATACAACTATCTAGAACTGAAGTACAGTAATTGACAAGTAAATAAGAGAACTATCAGAGAATGTACTCGCCTGATACTCTGAAAAGAGTAGTGTAATGTCAGATGTCTGCACCAGAGTCACAATATTCTAAACGGAGTAATACATGTTATAATATGTTTAAAAATAAGATAAATGGAGTTTATGATGCAATCTACATGATTTCTAGGCCAATCTAGGTCAAAGTCAACTCTAAGTCAAACCTGGTCAACTGTCTAGGTCAAACAAGGTCAAACTAGTCAAGGTTAGTCTAATCTAGGTTAAAGTTAGACTAACTAAGGTTTTGGTCAAACATAGACTAGTCAACAAGGTAATTAGGTCAATCTAGAATCAAATCTTGGTCATAGGTTAACTATCTAATCAACTCTACCTATACCATATCACACAATTAAGGATATAACACATTACCCATATCATATACATATATATATATCCCAAACTAATTTACACTACACAACCTATATAGGGTACTTACCATATCCTAAGTATCATCTATGTATACAAGGACTAAATATATACAAGGCTAATCAAGCATATGGATTGGCTAACTTATATGAGACTGGACACCATAACATATACCCCTAAATGAAACTCTTCCTATAAACACCCATACTCTTCACTCTCAACACTAATCTAAACTCTAAACTTCAAACCTATATTTGACACTAGCCCCAACTCTCATGACCCAATTGATTTTCTCTACAAAACTATACTAGGACATATCAATCTAACTCACACTATTCCTCGCCCTCTCAAACCCTGTGGCCAATGGCCCGTGCCCTCTCCTGGACACACATCTTAGACTCTTACCTAGACTCTAATTGATACACTAGGCTAATCAAGCACACACTCACAAACACTCAACCACATCACAGACACCTATCCTTCCTATATCTAAACACTAACTTAATACCAGTCTAGGCACTAGGGACACTATCATATATCTAGTAACATGGATCCCCCTGCTCACTACTGCATTTGCAGTCCATAGGGTATACTGCAATAGCTGCTGTTGCTACTGCAATGCAAGCAAGCCAAGGCAGCTGCGGCAAATAAAAAGCCAGGCCAAGCCAAGGCCAAGCCAGTCAAGGCTGGCCATGCCAAGGCCAGTGTCTATGCAGCTGCTACTGAAATCCCACACCTACTACTACACTGCTATGGCACCTACTGCTACTGCAACATACTGCTGAACCTCTCCCAATTCAAATCCCAGAATTTAACCTTCAACAACCAACCCAAATACTATTGAACCCTCAAATCAAGGTGAAACATTAACCCCACAATCTCAAGAAATTAAGCATTCAAATGACAGTTAGTGAAGGGTGTGAAAGTGCAATGTGCCTTCATGTTATCCGGGACAGTGGGATGAGTGAACATTATGAGAGTGACTGATATGGACATTATTCTCAGATTTCAATGGTGAACACAACCTAGTGTCAAACTCAGATTTGTGTAGCAATCAATGACAAGAATATGAACAATTGCCAGTAAACTAACATTGGAAATCAATTGAATATTCAATTTCAGTTAAGGAAATCATTTCTCAGGATAGTGACAGTTCAGTCCAGTTTTCTGGAAATAAATTCGAAGGCAAACTCCAATCTTAACTAACAACAACTTGATACCAATACTTAGATATATACAACATGTAATCCCAACAATATACATATCAAATTCAACCCCACACTGAAACTGAGTTCAAAACATATCACTTGACAAAGTCAGTAAATGCCTTTCCCCTCCCTCAAGTTCGAATACCACATATCCTATTGAAATATAACATCAATCATTGAACCTCAGAACAATCAATATCCTAATACAATTTCAATTAGACAATAAAACCTATTTGAAACTGTCAAAACTGGGAAGAAAAATCAGTGCATACACTTATATATAGACATTTCTACCTATATTTAGATATAACAACCAAATGAAAAGCTAAACTATATGGAACCCTATATGAACCAAACTGAAATTAACATCAACTCTGGAAAATGTATGAACTTGTTTTGAAATCAAATTGAATCTTGAGAACATCTAAAAAAATAGTAACTAATTATCAGTGTATCAGAGTTTGAACTCGATAACCTAAGGCCAAATTCAAATCAAAAACCTAATTCAAGGTGTGTCAAGAGTGTATAGGCATGGGGACATGTCACACATGTCTAATGGGACACCCATGAGTCCAAAAATTAGGACACGAGGTGTCCAAAATCCTAAATCGAAAATGACAGGAAACAGGAATCTCAGTCCCGTGCACGCATGCCGAGTCATTGTGTACTCGACACAGAGCTCGAGGTGGGTGGAGCTCGTGCATAGGGGTTCGCCCATAGTATGGCTAGGTGAGGAAGTGTCTGCATTGTGTCCAATAAAGCCATGTCCAAAGAAAATAGTGCGTACAAGTGAACAATTTTCGTGTGTGCACAGGCAGTACAAAGTCAGTGCAGGTCAATTTCCTCCGTGCACACACATCAAGAACCCGTGAAAATTTACAAGTGTCGTGTCAGTCATTAGGAAAACGTGTGTGTCAAGTTTCAGCTCACGAGAGTCCGTGTCGTGTCCGCAATGGCACCCGAGCAGCAGGACAGCCGCACGGGGCCTGTGCGCAGTATCGTGCACGAGGTGCGTGTCCGTTTTGGATACGAAAAATCAACAGAATCGTGCTCAGACATAAATATATTTAATCTACACATGAAGAGCTACCCAAATATATAATTTGTTTCAAAAAATAATAACATTCACTCCATAGAGGCATTTCAACAAACACCTACACAACACTACGGCACGTGTCCGATACGGACACCAAACGGACACAAAATTCACCCAAATTTCAGGGACACCTAGGGGACTCCTAGATCTAGCCCTACATGCAAAGAAAACCAAAATTTAAATCAATTTAAAAGGTTTTACCTATAGATGCAAATTGCATAGAAAAGCTTCAAATGGGGGATTCCTCCTTGCTAGCCAATATCTCCAAATTGATTCAAACCTGAGATTTCTCTCCATGAACATAAAGTAGGGATCAATTAGAACCCAATGCAAAAGATTTGAGCCAAAAAGGAATTGAAATGAGGAAGTTATGGATTGGAGAAGAAGGCTCTTACCTCTTTCTTCAAACTTGTAAAAATTTAATAAAAGAGGCAAGAACATGGAGGAGAATATTTATAGGGAAGGGGGAGCCCTAGTGGCTGGTCATAAGTTATAAAAATTAGGGTTAGGGTTTCCTAAATTGGCCCATGGGCTTAAGTTAGGATTAATCAAGTCATGAAGTCATAAGCCATTTCATGAAACCATAAACCATGACTTAAATTCACTAAACCAATCCCCTCATTCTAAAATTAGTTTCTAATGACAAAAAGTAGGTTAACCTAAGTTAGACTAGGGTCACCATGGCTAGGGTTAGCTTCTAGGCTAGTCCACTAGGTCTCAACAAGTCAAAGTCAAACTAGAATTCACCAATTCAATAAATCACTAAATAATTCAAATAAGTCAAAATGACCAAATTATCCCTAGGCTAAAAATGATAATTAAGTCATCCTAATGACATGGTTAGGCTCTAGGTCATGCAGTCTCTCAGGTTTCACTAGCAGCACATCAAAATCACAAGTCATGACTTAAACCAGTTTTTAAATAGATTAGAAATTATTAAAAATCACCAAAAATCATAATGTGAAATAAATATCAATAAATAATAATTATAATTACAAAATTTCAAAAATATCCTCATCTGGAAAACTGGGTGTTAAAAATTGTGCACGATGCGGGGCGAGTCGTGGGTTGCCTATGAATCTACTGTTGCATGAATCTACTGTTGCATGCATATAGGATTAAAACATCTGTTTCATATAAATAACATATATATAGGATTTGATTGTGTGTTGTATTATATATAAGAAACAAGTGACTATAGGACTAGCAACCTACTATGCATTTCAAAACAAGAGGCAATGAGACACATGGGAACCTATTGTTATATATATATAAAGGATAATATATATATATATATATATATATATATATATATATATATATATATATATATATATATATATATATATAAAGTATTTATTTAAAGGATAACATGTGAACCTACTGTTATATGCAAATAAGTGACAAATGGGACTAGCAACCTACTGTTGCTTACCAAATGAAGGGAAACATGTTGCGTAGTTGAAGCATGGCTTCTCAAGTTCATTCAAAACTAAGTTCACACACAAGAGTTCTTCAAGTTCATTTTAAACAAAGACACAAGCATGGACATCATATGAAAACAACATGGAAGGGAAGGGAGAGAGGGTTACCTCTGTCGTAGGTATGCCACGATAGCGAGAGGGGCATACGGGGTTGTACGAGGGGGGTCGGACACAGCATTTAACGCCGCAGGATGGCTTCACGTCATTGTAAGGATACGACATCGACTGCGATAGTGGTCGTTGCCCAGTAGTGACGAATAGCGCGGAAGAGAGCTCTGGATGTGGCACCTCCCTTCCTGGAGGGTCACCGGATGGCCAACGTGGTGGCAGAAACCACAAAGAGCAGTGGAAGCTGCGGGAATGGCTGCAACAGCGGGATGACCGACGACAGCAGCAGTCAGCACATGCAGCGGCAATCGTGCGCTGCTGTGGGAGCCTCCGGCGATGAGGGTCGCTCCTGGGTTCATCAAGGGCGAGGGGGGGATGGGTGTCCGGTCCTGGGCACGCATGCAGTAGTGCAGCGGCGCTAGAGAACACGATAGCAGCAGCTTCTAAGCAACTGCAACAACAAAACAGTGGCAGCAAGGGCTGCCTCGACAGCAGCAATGGCAGCCAATGGCTGCTGCTAGAGGTAGAGAATGAGGAGAGAAATGTAGGGGCTAGTGGAGAAGAAGCTTGGAAAAAAGGAGGAGGAGTTTAGGTGGAGAGGGGGGTTCGGCTAGGAGAAGGAGATTGGGTCGGCCATGGAGGTTAGATGATGAGGTTAGGGTAAAGAAGGGGGCTGTGTTCGGCCATAGAGTGGTAGAGTATGGTGAAAAATATGAGGATAAGTAGGAAGGAATGGAGGAAGGAGACGAAGATGAAGTAGGAGATGGTTGTTGTTATAAAGAGAAGGAGGTCGGCCATGGTGGTTTGGCTAGGAGAGGAGTGGTGGAGAAGAAGATGGAGAAGGAGAGTTGTTGTGGTCGGCTAAGGAAGCAAGGAGAGTGAATTTGCAAGTATTTATAGTGAAATAAGGAGAAAAGAGTTTGATATATAAATTATTATGAATAAAGGGGTGGGTGTTGGCTGGTGTTAAAAAAGTAGAGAGAGAGTGTGTGTACTATTGGAAGCTTTCTCAAAAGCAAATGTGTTGTTGATGGGTGATTGGACAAGAGAGAGGGTGTGTCATAGATGGCTTTTCTAAGGCATCTCTTGGCTTGGCCAAAATAGGATAATTTGGATGGTGAGGGTTTGAATGGATTTAAATAGGAATTAATGTCTAATCTTCATGGTTAATGAGTTGTTCATTAGGTTTAGGAGTGGTTTGGATGAGGGAAAATTTGGTGTTTGGTGTGTTGTAGAGAGGGAGAATGGTGTTGTGTGTGTAGAGTTTGTCATGTGAGTGGTCATATGCAATTAGGTTAGGTCGGTTTGATTTAGATTGGGTCAATTTTGGGTTCGGTGTCACCATGACCCAAATTTAAGTCATCGATGATCATGGATAAATAAATATTATGTAGGGACTCAAATGAATGGGACACAAGTGGCATGTATGTAATAGACATATTGTGGGCCATGTCCATATTTTGGGTTGAGAAGTTTGGGTTGGAATTGCATCTCAAAATCAAGTTGGAAGTAAATGTGACTCCGTGGTATGAATCAAGATTGGGTCTTGTGTCAGGAAAGTTGTGCAATTAAAATGAAGCACAATGAGGTATGTTTGAGTGGTACACGAAGGTCATGGGTATAGAGTGTCTCGACTAGATCATGCATGTGAAGTTGGTTTTGAGAAAATAACTAGTCTTGTTCTCCTAAATTAAAAGTCACGACAAGGTGCATATGATGATCAAAAATAAAAGTGAGAATTTAATAATAACTAAAAATTCATGATTAATCGTATTTAAACTCTAATTAATCTAAATAAATTTCTAATTAAAATTTAGAGGGCTTACATCATATCCCACGACATCCTCCGAGGGTAACTGGCATGAGCGCATCGGGATAAAGACAGGTTCCTGAATATCTCCGGGAGATATACCAGTTTATCTCCTCTCTTAAAGACCTGAGATTCCTTCTTTGCTTTGGGTTGAGAAGCGGTTTCAAGTGCTTCTCCAAACAAGAAAGCGAGTTTCTTATAGGTAGCCTGGCCCGCAGCCATAAAGGGTACCATTTATCAGGCACAAAACTGTTTGACTTTCTTGAGCTTCAAGAAGAGTTCTTCTATCAGCCGGACCGTTAGGGTCAAATTGCGGGAATATGACATGCAATAAGTCCTCCTGGTACTCTGATACACGGAAGGCAGATCCCAAAATCTCAGCATGAGGATCTTCCCTGGGATCAACTGCAAAAAAGGAAACAGAGTTAAGATCATGAAAAGGTCAAAAAATCTAAGTTCTTTTATGTAAATGAAGAATGACCTATACAGATCCGATTTGCATGGCAAAAACTGTTCTGATTCGTGCAGGCTATACAGATCTGATTCGTGTAGAAGAAAATGCTCTTATTCGCACAGTCTATACAGATTTGATTCGCGTGGCAGAAACTGTTCTGATTCGCATGATATACAATATAGTTCTAAAGTTCGCACGATAGTTGCTGTGTACAAATTGATAGAATTGGGTTTCGTACCGCATACTGTGAGTGAACAAAAGGACATGCATGTTTTGTTTGATGATCAATACTCTGAAAGAGGTGATTTGTATTTGAGTTAAGAAACGCAACGCCAATCAGTACTCTGAAAGAGACAATTGATATCAGCCATCATTCGTGCGAGCTAGTGAATTATGCCAACTATCGAATAGAGCCTGGTCAGTAACATTTATCTTCTTCCTCGACCCGAAGTCTCACCTTCAAGAGCGGGGTTGGCCTCTTCGCCTCTCGCCGACGGTGACACATGCTGTGGAACCACCAATGACGGCATGCACGACGTAGTTTCGACCACTTTCTTGCCATTCTCTGCCAGGGATTTCTTAGGAGCCATTTGATCTAAAAGAAAACTTTGAACGATGATAAGAAGAAGAAGACGAAAGAGTTTAAGAAAGAAAAAATTTCTGAGAAGAACTTTCTTTCTTTTTCCTATGGGCTATTTATAGTCTGAGCTCGTGTGAAACGGTCGGGCGAATCTCGCTCAGTCTGTTGGGATTCTGGAACGCGCCGATCGTGCCTGAACACTTCTTATTCAAAGTATTTCAAATTTTAAAATTTTTGAAATTTGAAAAGTTTGAAGGGGGTCTTATAGAAGCTTAAAAAAGTTTAAAAAATTGTATCACGCCATTCACAGATGGCACTGGGTAATTTGTCAAATGGTGCGCTGTGCTCGATGGCGCTCAAAGCTAATTCGTGCCATCATCAGATCGTGCTTATAGCCACATGGCAAGCTTCCTCAAGAAGCTGACGCGTCTGGCATAATTGCTGATAGCACATCAGTCGAAGATAATCCCTACAAATCCTGAGCGTGCAGTACTCGAAGAGAATGTGTCAGACATTATTATGACGTTTGTCAGTTACCCCCGTGCCATTTACCATTGGTGTGAGATAACTAATCCCCATTGATTCAATATTTCAGCAGTCGGCGCCAATCAACAGTTTACACCATTCGTCAATTGGCACCAATTAGTCGATTATTATCCAGAAGTAGTTACATGACATGGCACACATGCCACTAAACTCGAAGAACGAACAAGTGACACTGCCCATGACCAAGCATATATCTCTGACAGAATACCACGCGTCCCATGCAGTTAAGCTAACCGTTTGCGCCAATAGGTGATGGCACGCAAAATTGTACTCTACGCCAATCAGGATAACTACTTAGCAGTTATCTTAAAACTCTATAAATAGAGTTCAGAATCATTCCTTCATCGGCACTAATGATCATAATCTCCTGACCAAGTTGTTGCAGCACATTTCAGAGCTTCTCTTCTTCGATATCGCATCGTCCAAGGGATAAAGTGATCATCTTCTAATCAGATTGCTACAGTTGTACTTCTCCAGAATCAAATTGTACTCTTGTACTCTCTTTTTTAGTTTCTAACTTAGTTTTCTCGAAAAACTTTTATGTTTTGCAAACAATTGTGTGATTGTGATGAGTAAATTTTTCTAGGTATTGATTAGGTTAAGCTTATAGGACGAGTATGAGTGACTGACTATAGTAGGCTTAAAAACCATTAAGAATTATTGCATTGATAGTATAATTTGATGATAGGGTATCTAAGATGGAGTGATGAGATATTATATTGTTATGCTCACAGATTGAGGGATCCGAATCCTGTACTTACGATTTGAGGGTTGGGCGTTTGTAGCATTTGTTATGTATAAACGAATGGAGGATAGATCGATATGTGGAATGATATAAGATGATTTAGAGGGAGATATAATATTGCGTACAAGATCGGGAGATATCATTTAAAATAATAAGGAACAAAGCAAAGACATATGTACATTGGTAATTAATAAATCAATAAATGAATTGAGAGTTTGAATTGAGGATTTATATTCGAAGGAGTTGTTGAGTAAAAAGAAGAAGGCTTTACGCCAAGAATAGGTGTTGAACGTATAATTTCAAGAAGAAGCTGTAGAGGAGGATTGAAGGCAATTAATACAAAGAGCTTGTGGTTGATAGAGTAAGGATACATAGGATAGGATAAGGAACCCAACTAATTATAATTGAGAATGGAAAATATGGTGGATGACCAAGCATTATTGACTTATATTTTTATTTTTATTTTATTTTTATTTTATTTTTATTTTATTTTTTTGTTGACTTATATGCATATCCCGAGAATGCCACATATTTGGGGTATACGTAAAGGTTCCATATTGGTATAAAAGATTCTAAAGGGTAAACGACATAGTTTATGATAGAAGGGCCTTTGTTGAACCTAAATCTAAAATATTGTAATGAGAAACAGAAGAGGTGATCACAAGGGAAACAGATTGAGTAGTGCAGTCTTAGCAACTACATACTATAGCTTGACCTATTAGATGATTTTAAATTTCGAGAATGAAATTCTTGTAAGATGGGTAGGATGTAAACCCCCTAGATTTTAGGGTTCTTTTAAAAATTTTAAATGAATTATTTTCAATAAATAATTTTATTATAATTAGTTTTGATCATTAAATACACTTTTTTGTGACTTTAATTTTTGGAAAGCCAGGGATGTCAATCTCTCGAAATTTCCTACGTGAGTTTTGTAGTAGGCTAGATTATTATTATTTTGATATATCATGTTCCAGTCAAGCTTGTTCCCTTGCATTCTATTTACATTGCATAATTTTCTGGTCAATTTTGGCCATTTGACCATCTACAGTAAAGCTTGACCTAACTTCCAATTTAATTTTCGGGTACGACATCAATCCAACCTAATCGACCCAGTATATGATTTTGACCTATTTTGAGCCTACTACACACATGCCACTTGCATCCAATTGAGATTCTACATGATATTTTTTCATCAATAATCATAAGGGACTTAAATTGTAGTCATGATCGCTCCAAGCCCAAACCTGACCCAATCAAGCCCCAAACACCTACAATCAAACATCAAATCCCCATTTCCCCTCAATTGTGAACCTCCATCCTTGATTTATGATTTCCTAATAATATAGTTAGAGCCATTAATAAGTTGGTTAATATTTTATTTTGTGTCTTGGTAATAATGTTGTTATAGTTATTATTTTATGAGTCACCCCATTTATTATTTTCTTAGGAATTTAAAATATTTTCTAAGTACTAACGATAGTGTTAGCCCTATCCTAATGCCATGTTACATATTAGCTGAGCCACAGTATCCCCAACTTTATATATATATATATATATATATATATATATATATATATATATATATATATATATATATATATATATATATATATATATATAATATCTATTTCATTAATATATTATTTTTGTTGTTTAAAGACCAAATATTTTCTCCCCTATATGAATTTTCATCCTACTAATTCAACCAAGCCAAACTCCCTATTACACTTCCCGGCCCAAGCCCAGCCGCTCAAGCCTAACTAAGCATCTTAGCCCACACTCCTTAGTAGGTCCGGGTCGGGCGACTCCAAACCTACAGACCCAAACCTGCCAAGACCCAAACCCGTACCATTACTTCAAAATATTCATTATGCATTCCCTTCTCTCCCCGCATGGTGCTGTGCTCTGCCGCCTCTGCGCGCAGGCCCAGCACGTACGGCCGCCCCCCTACAATTGGCTTTGACAGCTTCTCTCTCCTACTACATATATGTACACTTGCAACCCTAGCCGCAAAAGTCATCTCCCTCCTCCTTCACCATCTTTTTTACTCCATTCCTGAAAACATAGCTGCCGACGTGCCGTCCATGTGCCACCCTGGCCGCGGTGCCCCCCTGTGGTGCCACTGCCAGAACGACCACTGCGTGCGCATGCCAGGTGCACGACAACAGCAGTAGCGATAATAGCGGCTATGTAGCGCAGCAGCAGCACGCGGCTATGACGGGTAGTAGTGGCGTTGACCGCCATCGCGTGCCACCACGAGGCCACACAGCTCCGACGACCCCCTACATGCCACCTTGGCATGGCAGCAACGTCCCTGACACGTGTTACGGTCGATTTGTGCATTTCACCTGAGATCCCGTCGTGACGCGCGCGAAATAGAATCCAGAATCGTTTT
Organism: Iris pallida; assembly: GCA_029216955.1. Lineage (NCBI taxonomy): Eukaryota > Viridiplantae > Streptophyta > Magnoliopsida > Asparagales > Iridaceae > Iris > Iris pallida. The sequence continues at coordinate 6,789,234 of JANAVB010009196.1, forward strand.
TCAGGACAACAACTTTGGACGTATTTTTTGGACAATCCGACCATTGGATCGTCGATCCGATTCTTCCATATTAATCTCGATATATACCCCTTCGCTCACCTAAAATTTTAACCATTAATTCGATGGTTTGATAGATCAAAATCGGCCACCAAGTTGACCGTTTAAATCACGTTTATTTTGGATAATTTTGTGGAGCCAACTTCGCACATTTGTTTCTCTTTCGTCGAAGCTCCGGTTGATGAACCAACAACTCTATTACACAGCAGGTATAACCATCTTCATGCCACAAAATTTTTATCTTCATAGAATGTCGTTTGGTTGGTTGAAATTGACGCTAAAGTTGGTCTCTAAAAACCATAAATTCCAACTTGTAAAATTCTGATTTTGAACCTGGGACTCCGGATTCCACTTTTGATGCCACCAGTTGACTCATGGTGTCGTTCTGCCTAAACTTCATATATAATTTGCTAAGTTTGGAGCACCGTGGTTCCGGCACGTATTTCGGTACAAATCGGGTCCCACAATCTGGGTCAACGGGTCATTTTGAGATCGGCTCATCAGAATCCAATTCTGGATGTATAATTGGATTCATATCATCATTCTGGACTCGTTGACATATATTTTGCTAGATTTAGAGGACTTTGGCACTGGTACGTATTTTCGTACTAATCGAATCCTAATATCCGGGTCAACGGATCATTTTGAGATCGTCCCATCGGAATCAAATTCCGGATATACCATTGGATTCGTATTGTCATTCTGGACTCGGAGACATATAATTAGTTAGGTTTGGTTGACTTGTATTCTAGCACATTTTTGGTGCAAATTGGGTCCAATGACGGCATCGTTTTGACCCTAAATTAATATTTTGCCCTTGTGTCCAAATTGGACTTATGGGTAGGCTACCCTAGCTAATTTGACCATTTTGGACACGTTGGTGATATTTGTTTCATCATTTGACAAAGTATATAGATTTTTCTTTATGTAATCACCGTTAATTATAATTAATTCATATTTATGTTTGTATCTCAGAATCCATGCGTTGAAACTGAGATCAGTCGGTTCCAGTGATCTCACATCGCTAAAATTGACAGGTGACCATATGGATTGCCGAGATAAGATTTTTAACCTTACGGTTGATTTTCTTGTCTCGATTAGCATGTCATAGGTTTTACTGTATGAATAACTAGGTGCAAACTTGATATTTCAAACCTACAACTTGCAATTCATTCTATTAGCAAATAATGTTTATAGAGACTAGTGTGACCTAGTTCTTGATGATTAATTAACAAGTTTCTTAGATAATGTAAGGTAATACATGACTAGAATGACCCAAGCTCCCCAGGTGGGAGTTATTAGTCATATGTGGATTTAATGTGTGATATATATATGTTGTTTGTGATTTGGGTTGATAGATATTAGCATGAAGTATGGTTCATTGGCTCATGGAGAGTGGGGTAGACTTTGCTACTGCAGTCTCAGCACATTTTGGACAAACTCTAGGCAAGTATACCTTGCCTATTTGATTTACAGTATTTACATGCTTGTATTTCCTATCAGTCATTTACTTGGACATAATGCTACATGATTCACCTGCTCTCATCTGTATACTTACATGACTATACCTGCTGACACATGAACATGATACACGGATTCATATTACATGGCATATAGGAGACTCGGTTATGATTCATTGGATATTTACTCGATGATGGATTTTTCTGTGTACATGTTGACTAGACTTCTGGACTTATCATTTTCTAGAGTCGGACTGGCCGTGTCGTGGATGCGACACGGACAGTATCATTGGTTAGAAAGGACAGTCACTAGGTAGAGGGGCTACTTGTAGCTTACTTTAGAGATGTTGTTGTAGCTGGTGACTCAGACCACTGTACATGTACCCTTTAGAGGGAGCTCCATTCGTCGAACATCGTCCTCAAGTGCATTTCACACAGACTAGATAGTCTGCTTAGTAGTAGTGTTACTGATCACCTGAATATTTTCCTATTACCTGTTCCTGGATCATATGTTTACTTTCTTCACATGTTATTTATTGTACTTTATTTCGGCATGTATATTATGTATCTTGCTATGTCCCACTGAGGACCTGGTTTCCTTCCAAGTATACGCTGAGATCTGACATAGGATGTTGGGGATACTTCTTCGGATTTCTCTTTCAGGTATCCATAGTTGATGCTTTCTTACCATCCTACTATAGAATTTTATATATAGTTTTTCTTAGTAGTTTACTAGAATTTGTGGATGTATACTATGGATACTTGGACACTTGACAGCTTATACGTATTCGAGTTGGATTAGAGTCCGTTTGAATGCGTAACTGGTCATTGCCACGTGGCCTGGTTCCATGTATTTTGGGACTGGGGCATGACAATTTTGTCAAAGTTTTAGGGAAAATGGGATAGTGGGGAGTTTGTTTTGACAACTAAAAGTGCTGGTCACCACTTAAATCCAAAAATACATGTAAACTAAAGTTGTGTGCTATCCACACACTTGTGTGTGCACCATATGGGTCAAGTAAGGGCTTATTTGGGGTCTTTTACATCTTGTGCAAGTGTGGACCAAGTTTGGGCTTGATCGGAGTTGATTTGATTGGGTTTGAGTGGCCTACACGAGCCACTTTCCTAGGCTGAAAGTATACTCAATAAAATGCACCTAGACAAGTCTAAAACTTGTGTTATACCTTAAATTAACTAAGAATATTAAACCTAAACATTGTACTATATATATTTATATATAACATGAACATAAATATCTATATATAATTAATACAATAACAAAATTATTTGAGCTACAAAGGTTATAAATATATCCTCATTAAAAAAATTGTCCTCGAAATTTAAAAGTAAAGACAAACATGAACAGTTAGGAAGAAAGAATACCTCATAGTTTGAAAAGATAAGGATATCGCTCGCGCATCTCATCCTCTCTTTCCCAAGTGGATTCATCCGGAGAGTGATGACGCCAAGCAACACGAACCAGAGAAATCATCTGATTTCGTAATACCTTCTCCCTACGATCCAAAATCCCCACAGGCTGCTCCAGATATTGGAGACTAGGTCAAACCTCAATCTTATAGTGATCCAATACATGGCTAGGGTCTTCCACATATCATCTCAACTGCGACACGTGAAACATGTTGTGTGTCACGCCCCGACCCAAAAAATCGCTCGTCCTCGTATCGATTTATTCGAATCATCATCCTCGTTGGGGCATAATGTCGTACGAGTCTGGAGTTGCACTCGTACAAGGCAAGATGACAAGTTCTCAATTGGTTATCTTTGATTTGATATTAACAACGAAAAAAAATAGAGTATACGAAACAATTCTCTTTATTGATATTCGAAATGAGATTACAAAGGCTTTCGATAGCCCAACAATATATGCCAGATTGGCTACAATACTCAAGTTCTCTCTTGCCCACAAAGGATTTCATCGTTCCATACATCATGCCTTATATATCTTGGCCGCATTAATCCTGTTGCATGTCCGAGTGTCAATGCGGTCGCATGCCTCAATACGCTTCGGCATTCCAAGCCTCAACGCGTTCAAGCGAAGCGCCGCTGTGAGCAGACAATTTCCTGAACCTGCTAGCAAACTAATGGGAGATTAGTGCTTTCGTCCTCGCTGTACTGATCAAAGACCCACTTAACAAACTGACATTTAGTATTTTATTGATTCATGCAAACATACAATTTAGTACTCTTTCTATGTTCTCCTTAGGATGAGTTCATGGCATATTCGAAGACTGTAAAGTATGTTATCATGGCAAGCATGTCATTCAATTTACATAAGTGAACAGGCAAGCAATCTCATATTATTTCGTGACTTCTTACTAATATCAACGCACTCGTCCTTGCACCGACGCAAGGTGAATACGCCTATCAGCTTTCCCTATCATGTTATAAGTGCCCTCTATTCAGGATCTATATATGCACGATATGTATATACCTTGCACTTTCGACCCATGATCTATCTGTACAGGATATATGTATACCTTGCACTTTCAACCCATCGCCCTTACTATATGAAGGTTACTAGTTTTCCGGGCTAGAATGGACTTATATTTCTCAAATTGAATATGTAAGACGATGATCACTCTGTGCGGTTGCTAACCCAAACAATCAGAGGACCCCCGAATTACTCGAGTAAGTGGCTTATCACATTCACTAGAAGGTCGCTACCCGTCTAAATGAAGTACACCAACAATACCGATATCCCATAGTCCCTCCTAGGTCGAACGGTCCCAGCGCCCAGGCGTACCACGTTTGAGGGCTGCCCGTGCATAGGATTCTTTATATCTTTAAGTCTATTTGACCATACAACGCATCTTATCTTTCGTACAACCAAACAAGTTTGCCTATCTCTATTTCAATTGGCACAATGCCCCAATGTGTTAGCACCATGAATTTCGGGTTAATTTTTTTTCATTTTATTTTATTTCCTGATTGATTGGTTTTGATAAATAATTTATTCTGTTACTTTTCCTAAGTGTACTTTTTCTTGCCATTGATATTTGGAGTATCAGGGATGTTCAACTCTGGAAATCTTCTTCACGAGTTTTGGAGTGGACACGATTGCCTTCATGACGGTATATGGTGTCCCACCCAAACTTGTTCCCTTGTGCTCTTTTTGCTTCGCTGAACTTCGGGTCGATTTAGACCATTTGATTATTATTTATTTTCCCATTCTTTTCCTTGATCATTTTCAGCGCGTTACCGTGACTTTTAAATTGGGAGCGCAAGTCCAGTTATTTTCTTGAAACCAACTCCTTATTGATGATCTACTCGAGTCGCACTTCACCCTTGACCTTCGTGTCCCACTCAGACACGTCATTTTGTGCTTCATTTGCTTCGCACAACTTTTCCGACATGTGACCCGATTTTATTTCACTCCACGGTGTCACATTTATTTTCCAACTTGATTTGTGGGTCCCCTGTCGACCAAAACCTGTCAGCCCCAATTATAGACATGGCCCACATTGAGCCTACTACCCGTCCGACACTTGTGTCCCATTTATTGGAATCCCCATGTGCTACTTATTTGCCCATGATCATCGATTCCTAATTTTAATTCGATTTTTGCACGATGTCCGATTTTGACCCAATCCGGCTCCACCGAGTCCAGTCCAGCTCCATGATTTTCTCCATCATGACACCCTCATATTTTCTCGCCCAAAAATATCAATTACTTATTTTACCCATTTACAATATTTATTGGGAATTTCTGTTGATTTAAAAACCCTTGGAATTACCTATTTCCTACAAACTAATTTCTAGCCCTTTGATTCCCCAAATTAAATCCTCACCACCCATTTCCTCACACTCACACTCACACTCACAGCCAACAAGTGTTGGTTGGCCGGCCCTAGAAACTATGGAGGAATCTTTTCTCTCTCTCTTCCCTCTCTCATTTATTACTCTTTTTCTCTCTCTCTCATCTTTACTACTTTTCCTACACTTTCAAATCAACAACAACAAAAACAAACCCAACAGCAGCTCTTCTCCGACCTCTTTTCCTTCCTCCTCCCAGGCCAAGCCGACCACACCCCTCCCTGGCCGGCCTCGTCGTCGTCAACCACCACCACCGTCGACTCCAATCTCCTCCTCCTCGATCTCTTCTCTCCTCTTCCTTCATTTCTTCATCCACCTCCGCAACCACCACCACGTCGCAGCCCCCACATCCGCCACCACCTCCACCACTCGAGCCATGGCCACCACCCCCGTGCGTCGGCCCCCAACCGCCGCACGCCGCCGCCCTGCATGCTGCCCCGCAAGTCGCAGCGCTGCTGCGCATGCAACAGCAGCTGCGGCAGCAGCAAGACTTCGCGCGCGCGCGTGTTCAGGCGGCCACCGCCGGTGCCTCCGCCGCCGTGGTCGGCCAAGCCGACCCCCACGTGTCCGGGCGCACCCCTGGGGTAGGCCCCATGGCGGCCAACGTCCTCCAGGATGCGCCGTCGAGGCGATTCGTGCGTTTTGAACGAGATCCCGTCGGCGCGCGCGAGTTTGGAACTCAGAATTCGTGCTCCGTCGCAGCGACTTTGCGCACGTTTTCCCGGAAATCCAACCGTTGGATCGGCAATTTCTTTGCTCCGTCGCAATCTCGGTATTTCCACCTTCGCTCATGTCAATTTTCGTCTGTTAATTTTATCGTTTGATACATCAAAACCGGCCACCAAGTTGACCGTTTAAATTGTATTAAATTTGGACAGTTTCGCGGGGCCAACTTCGTCAGCTTGTATCTCCTCCACCGCAGCTCCTTTTGGCGTGCTACCAGTTCCTGTGCGAAGCTGGTATAACCCTCTTACTACCCCTCCAGTTTCGTTTTATTGTGAGCTTGTTTGATTGGTTGAATTCGATGCCAAAGTTGGCCGTCCGAATTTATAATTTCCAACTTGTAAAATTCTATTTTTGAACACGGGACTCTAGATTTCATTTCTGACACCCCCATTAGACTCGTGGCGTCGTTCTGGCATGTTTTCATATAAAATTTGTTAGATTTGGAGAACGTGGGCCCGGGCACGTTTTTCGGTGCAAAGCGGGTCCCACTTTCTGGGTCAACAGGACTTTTTGACGCCGGCTCATCGGAATCCAATTTCGGATATACCGTTGAGTTCGTATCGTCATTCTGGACTCGTTGACATATAATTTGCTAGGTTTTGGTGGACATTGGGTCTGACACGCATTTCGGTGCAAGTCGGATACCAATATCCGGGTCAACGGGTCATTTTGAGATCGGCTCATCGGAATCCAATTCTGGAGATACCGTTGAGTTCGTATCTTCATTATGGACTCGTTGACTGGTAGTTTGCTGAGTTTTGAGAACTTTTGCTCTGGCACGCATTTCCGTGCAAACCGAAATTCCAAGTTCTGGTCAACGGGCCAAATGGAGATCGGATCAACGGAATCCAATTCTGGAGATACCGTTGTGTTCGTATCGACATTCTGGTTTCGTGGACATATAATTTGTTATATTTGGTAGACTTGTTTTCTTGCACGTTTTCGGTGCAAAACGGCTCCGACACGGACACCGTTTTGACCCAAAATTATTTTTTTGCCCTTATGTCCAAATTGGACTGTTGGGTAGGCTATCCTAGCTAATTTGACCATTCTGGACACGTTGGCGATATTCATTTCATCGTCCGACAATGTTTGTTGATAGTTTCTCTGAGTTTAACCTTTTTATAATTAATTAATAATTAATTTATATAATGTTCGTATTTCGGAATTAGTACAACGAAACTGAGATCAGCTAATTCCAGTGATCTCACATCGCTGAAATTGACAAGTTGGACATGTGGATCACTATAATGAGATTATCAACCTTACCGATTATCTTCTTATCTCGATTTGCGTGTCGTAAGTTTCGACGTACAAATAATGAAGTACACTTTATATTAGACTAGAATTGACCATGTTTGACCAGAGTCGACCAGTTGACCCAAAGTCAATTGTAAGTCATCACTTGACCTAGTTTGACTAGATTATTGACCGGAGTCGACCTAGAGTTGTTTTGACTTAGAAGAACCTAGAATAATGTAGATTGATTATAGATATTCATTTATTACAACTTGAAACCCCTTGTAACCTGTGTTGCTTTAAATAAGACTCTGTGGCTTCAGTGGGACCTCCCTATACTTATCAGCTGTTCAGGTTATCGAGGCGAGTACATTCTCTGATCATTTCATATCCTGCTTAGAATTATTTTCCTGCTTTAAATTACTTTACTTGATAATGTCACGTTGGTCACACGGATTGGTACTATATGGATCTTTTCATGAGATGTTATCCCCCTCGGAAGCATCGGATACTGCATGTTTTGTGCGTTTCACGAATCATCACGTATCTCTATGCTTCCTCTGATTCACAAATCGCTTGTGACACATGTACTCTCATGTTCACAGAGCCTTCATGAATCTCCTTCACGTATCACTCATTTTATGAGCCATGTGAAGTTTTACGAACCTTAACATAACTTGAACAGATCTTTGTGTATCGATTGGGGATGGGGGAGTAGAAGTAGACATGTGAATATTATCCAAGTAGCTGTAGTCATGAATCACTTCCTTAGCTGTAGTCATGAACCTCCTATGCCATTCACATGTTTGTATTTTACTCTGACTCACTAGTCACTATTAGCTCTCTATGTATAGTAGATATTTCTATTACAGTTCTCTCTCTGTTTACATACTGTTTTCCTTCAGTATCTATATCTTACTTTACTGCATGATTATATTTTCTAACCTGGTATGATCTGTTGAGATGTACTGTACTCGCTCCAGTCCTGACTGGACCTGTTGATAAATTTTACAGATAGCCTGGAGGTGCCTGCTAGACTAGAGGAGACACATTAGAGGTTGTTTAGGTAGTTATTTCATTTTTGTCTGGAGTTGTATTTACTTTGTGGATTACTGTATATGAGTTTGAGGTATATTTCTGGGTTTTTGTATCTTAGACACTTAGACTTCTATCTCTTGTATTTTTTTTGGATTTCATGTTTTATCTATCCTTATCCTGCTCTACCCTAGATATGATTGAGATTGTATCTGCTATGTCACCCCCATTCGGGGAGTATAAACTGCTTGGCATTATAATGTTAGATGTTGTGACCTAGGACAGCGTTCTACCGCCGACACTGCGGCGTAGGCTGGGCGTTGTTACGTTCTCGTACCCAAACAGTGGGTGCGGGTCGTGACACGTTTTTAGTGGTGGCCCATGCAGGTCGAGTATATGTAGTGGTATTCGAACTTGAGTACCACTACAGCCTGCAGTAGGATTAGGATATATTTTGAAGGTACTCAATCACAGATAGGAACCCTTGAGAGATTTCTGGGACGACCCTGGAGAATCTTATTTAACTTCGATTTGAAAACTCTTTTTCCTTGATTTGTTTTATCTTTATTTTCTATTGTTGAATTTGATTTTAATGGATCATTGTTGAATTTGAGTTTGTATTTATTAGTTTTTATGGAAGATTGTCGAATTTTGAATTTTGATGATAGTTGTTGCATTCGAGTTTGTATTTCGATGGATTTTGTTCACTTTTGAAATTTGGTGTTCCTTAATAAATTTGATTGATTTTTGAGTATTCATTATTCATTTAATTTAATTTTGGCAAGATGAAATTATATGGGCTAGGTCATCTATGTTATGGAATCTAGTCTTCTACAGTCATATTAGCCAGCATGGTGAGGACATATAGTTGACTTGGATATATTTCTCGGGTGTGGAAATTTAAGGTTTTCGCAGCCAAGCTAACGGCATCGCGAAAATGTTAAATACCATGATTCTAGAGGTATGTGCCAAAGTCGAGAACTCTGTGATTATCGTAGCCTTGCTTACTAGTATGACGAGGATTTAGAGTATAATGATTTTGGATAGACGCATATGATTATCAGATTGTACTTTAAATATTTCGAACATGTTTTCTCTACATTGTTTCAGTCCTTCAAAAAAAAAATTTATTAATTGTTTTGTTGTTTGCCTCTCATTATTTCGCTTAGGAGTAACTTTAGCTATTTTCATAAACCTTGTGTAACTTCTTCTATGAATTTCTCCTTAATACAATGAATTGATGATTTTGCCAGACTTTACCTTGGATTTGATAATTTAGCTCTGATTTCAAAACGGTTCCTTCTTTAAACAGATAAGCATAACAGATTTTATCGTTATTTCTTTCTTGCTATTATTCTTGTATTAAATAATAATGATAATAAAACTGTCTTGATTACGTTAATCACCTATTTTGCGATCTTGGTAGGAATCTAAATGTTGGTCTTAACGTAGAATTAAATTTTTATATTGGGACATGAGAATATATATATGAATATATGTAGTGGACACTTTTCTGACACATATGCATGCTACACTTTGATTTCCACCTATCTGAATGAATATTAATATGTTGTTGATGTTAATTTCCAAACCCCAATATTTCTGGTTTTCTGCTTTCTAGTTTAAATTCGTAATTCAATGCAGATTTTATGTTATTAGTTATTTTTACATCACTGCACATGTATGCTATACGTAGGGTTTCAATTCAAAAATTTTGGTTGAGTTTTGTGTTGAAATTGTCAAATCTGAGACTGCATCATGTTAATAATATACTGGTTTAAATGCTAGCTTTTTCCTCTCTAACGCTCTCTCTATATATATTGTGACTGGATTTCAATGCAAGTGATTTTCAATTCCTTAATTTTTGAATTTGATTTTCTGTACTTTTGATAATTGGTAGTTGCGTTTATTTTATTTTGATGAGTACCAGTTTTCATATAGGATGGTAGACTGCCTTACAGTTTTGATGGTTTGTTATTTTTTTGTAACTTTTGTTTAACACCCTAGACTGCATGTGTGTTTTGATACCCTATGACCGATTCAGTTAGCATAACTAGTATACCTAGATGAGACTTTCACTACCACCGTATGCCATGACCCTGTATGTCGTCCTTTTGATGATATGCTTTGTTTTAATCTTGGACTTTGATTGTGGGGGTTGACCTAGAGGGAGTATGGATATTTTAATTTCGAGGACGAAATTTTTATAAGGTGGGTAGGATGTTAGCACCATGAATTTCGGGTTGATTTTTTTTCATTTTATTTTATTTCCTGATTGATTGGTTTTGATAAATAATTTATTTTGTTATTTTTCCTAAGTGTACTTTTTCTTGCCATTGATATTTGGAGTATCAGAGATGTTCAACTCTGGAAATCTTCTTCACGAGTTTTGGAGTGGACACGATTGCCTTCGTGACGGTATATGGTGTCCCACCCAAACTTGTTCTCTTGTGCTCTTTTTGCTTCGCTGAACTTCGGGTCGATTTAGACCATTTGATTATTATTTATTTTCCCACTCTTTTCCTTGATCATTTTCAGCGCGTTACCGTGACTTTTAAATTGGGAGCGCAAGTCCAGTTATTTTCTTGAAACCAACTCCTCATTGATGATCTACTCGAGTCGCACTTTACCCTTGACCTTCGTGTCCCACTCAGACACGTCATTTTGTGCTCCATTTGCTTCGCACAACTTTTCCGACACGTGACCCGATTTTATTTCACTCCACGGTGTCACATTTATTTTCCAACTTGATTTGTGGGTCCCCTGTCGACCAAAACCTGTCAGCCCCAATTATGGACATGGCCCACATTGAGCCTACTACCCGTCCGACACTTGTGTCCCATTTATTGGAATCCCCATGTGCTACTTATTCCATGATCATCGATTCCTAATTTTAATTCGATTTTTGCACGATGTCCGATTTTGACCCAATCCGGCTCTACCGAGTCCAGTCCAGCTCCATAATTTTCTCCATCATGACACCCTCATATTTTCTCGCCCAAAAATATCAATTACTCATTTTACCCATTTACAATATTTATTGGGAATTTCTGTTGATTTAAAAACCCTTGGAATTACCTATTTCCTACAAATTAATTTCTAGCCCTTTGATTCCCCAAATTAAATCCTCACCACCCATTTCCTCACACTCACACTCACACTCACAGCCAACAAGTGTTGGTTGGCCGGCCCTAGAAACTATGGAGGAATCTTTTCTCTCTCTCTTCCATCTCTCATTTATTACTCTTTTTCTTTCTCTCTCATCTTTACTACTTTTCCTACACTTTCAAATCAACAACAACAAAAACAAACCCAACAGCAGCTCTTCCCCGACCTCCTTTCCTTCCTCCTCCCAGGCCAAGCCGACCACACCCCTCCCTGGTCGGCCTCGTCGTCGTCAACCACCACCACCGTCGACTCCAATCTCCTCCTCCTCGATCTCTTCTCTCCTCCTCCTTCATTTCATCATCCACCCCCGCGACCACCACCACGTCGCAGTCCCCACATCCGCCACCACCTCCACCACTCGAGCCATGGCCACCACCCCCGTGCGTCGGCCCCCAACCGCCGTACGCCGCCGCCCCGCGCGCTGCCCCGCACGTCGCAGCGCTGCTGCGCATGCAACAGCAGCTGCGGCAGCAGCAGGACTTCGCGCGCGCGCGCGCGTTCAGGCGGCCACCGCCGGCGCCTCCGCCGCCGTGGTTGGCCAAGCCGACCCCCACGTGTCCGGGCGCACCCCTGGGGTAGGCCCCATGGCGGCCAACGTCCTCCGGGACGCGCCGTCGAGGCGATTCGTGCGTTTTGAACGAGATCCCGTCGGCGCGCGCGAGTTTGGAACTCAGAATTTGTGCTCCGTCGCAGCGACTTTGCGTGCGTTTTCCCGGAAATCCAACCGTTGGATCGGCGATTTCTTTGCTCCGTCGCAATCTCGATATTTCCACCTTCGCTCATGTCAATTTTCGTCCGTTAATTTTATCGTTTGATACATCAAAACCGGCCACCAAGTTGACCGTTTAAATTGTATTAAATTTGGACAATTTCGCGGGGCCAACTTCGTCAGCTTGTATCTCCTCCACCGCAGCTCTTTTTGGCGTGCTACCAGTTCCTGTGCGAAGCTGGTATAACCCTCTTACTACCCCTCCAGTTTCGTTTCATTGTGAGCTTGTTTGATTGGTTGAATTCGACGCCAAAGTTGGCCGTCCGAATTTATAATTTCCAACTTGTAAAATTCTATTTTTGAACACGGGACTCCAGATTTCATTTCTGACACCACCATTAGACTCGTGGCGTCGTTCTAGCATGTTTTCATATAAAATTTGTTAGATTTGGAGAACGTGAGCCCGGGCACGTTTTTCGGTGCAAAGCGGGTCCCACTTTCTGGGGTCAATGGGACTTTTTGATGTCGGCTCATCGGAATCCAATTCCGGATATACCGTTGAGTTCGTATCATCATTCTGAACTCGTTGACATATAATTTGCTAGGTTTTGGTGGACATTGGGTCTGGCACGCATTTCGGTGCAAGTCGGATACCAATATCCGGGTCAACGGGTCATTTTGAGATCGGCTCATCGTAATCCAATTCCGGAGATACCGTTGAGTTTGTATCATCATTCTGGACTCGTTGACAGGTAGTTTGCTGAGTTTTGAGAACTTTGGCTCCGGTACGCATTTCCGTGTAAACCGGAATTCCAAGTTCTGGTCAACGGGCCAAATGGAGATCGGGTCAACGGAATCCAATTCTGGAGATACCATTGGGTTCGTATCGACATTCTGGTTTCATGGACATATAATTTGTTATATTTGGTAGACTTGTTTTCTTGCACGTTTTTCAGTGCAAAACGGCTCCGACACGGACACCGTTTTGACCGGAAATTATCTTTTTGCCCTTATGTCCAAATTGGACTGTTGGGTAGGCTATCCTAGCTAATTTGACCATTCTGGACATGTTGGCAATGTTCATTTCATCGTCCGACAATGTTTGTTGATAGTTTCTCTGAGTTTAACCTTTTTATAATTAATTAATAATTAATTCATATAATGTTCGTATTTCGGGATTAGTACAACGAAACTGAGATCAGCCAATTCCAGTGATCTCACATCGCTGAAATTGACAAGTTGGACACGTGGATCACTATAATGAGATTATCAACCTTACCGATTATCTTCTTTATCTCGATTTGCGTGTCGTAAGTTTCGACGTACAAATAACGAAGTACACTTTATATTAGACTAGAATTGACCATGTTTGACCAGAGTCGACCAGTTGACCCAAAGTCAACTATAAGTCAACACTTGACCTAGTTTGACTAGATTATTGATCGGAGTCGGCCTAGAGTTGATTTGACTTAGAAGAACCTAGAATAATGTAGATTGATTATAGATATTCATTTATTACAACTTGAAACCCCTTGTAACCTGTGTTGCTTTAAATAGACTCTGTGGCTTCAGTGGGACCTCCCTATACTTATCAGCTGTTCAGGTTATCGAGGCGAGTACATTCTCTGATCATTTCATATCCTGCTTAGAATTATTTTCCTGCTTTAAATTACTTTACTTGATACTGTCACGTTGGTCACACGGATTGGTACTATATGGATCTTTTCATGAGATGTTATCCCCCTCGGGAGCATCGGATACTGCATGTTTTGTGCGTTTCATGAATCATCACGTATCTCTATGCTTCCTCTGATTCACGAATCGCTTGTGACACATGTACTCTCATGTTCACAGAGCCTTCATGAATCTCCTTCACGTATCACTCATTTTATGAGCCATATGAAGTTTCACGAACCTTAACATAACTTGAACAGATCTTTGTGTATCGATTGGGGATGGGGGAGTAGAAGTAGACATGTGAATATTATCCAAGTAGCTGTAGTCATGAATCACTTCCTTAGCTGTAGTCATGAACCTCCTATGCCATTCACATGTTTGTATTTTACTCTGACTCACTAGTCACTATTAGCTCTCTATGTATAGTAGATATTTCTATTACAGTTCTCTCTCTGTTTACATACTATTTTCCTTCAGTATCTATATCTTACTTTACTGCATGATTATATTTTCTAACCTGGTATGATCTCTTGAGATGTACTGTACTCGCTCCAGTTCTGACTGGACCTGTTGATAAATTTTACAGATAGCCTGGAGGTGCCTGCTAGCCTAGAGGAGACACATTAGAGGTTGTTTAGGTAGTTATTTTATTTTTGTCTGGAGTTGTATTTACTTTGTGGATTACTGTATATGAGTTTGAGGTGTATTTCTGGGTTTTTGTATCTTAGACACTTAGACTTCTATCTCCTGTATTTCTTTTGGATTTCATGTTTTATCTATCCTTATCCTGCTCTACCTAGATGTGATTGAGATTGTATCTGCTATGTCACCCCCATTCGGGGAGTATAAACTGCTTGGCATTATAATGTTAGATGTTGTGACCTAGGACAGCGTTCTACCGTCGACACTGCGGCGTAGGCTGGGCGTTGTTACGTTCTCGTACCCAAACAGTGGGTGCGGGTCGTGACACAATGTTCTCAATAAAGGCCACGAAGGCCACGAACATTTCGAAGACACCATGCTGCATCGACAGTTATGTCACATCCGTGCCACAACTGTTCTGTTCGTCCCAACTATGCCATCTTTTATAAGTCTTAACTTGCTGCGCATACTTTGATATAGTTCGTCTTTCCTTGCATTGTGCATTCATTGCACACCTCGAAGCCGTATTTCTATGTTCTACGTCTTAGTGTTCAACGCGTTAGACTTATGTTCCTTCCTTTCGACTCGTGCAACTGAGGCACGCCTCGATAGGGTATTCAATGTTCTATAGCTCGTGCAACTGAGGCACTCGTGCCGATATAGTCTTTCAATGTTCTAGCATGCTAACTTATGGACGGGGCACGAATGACTTGTATACTGAAGCACTCGTCGATACAGTTATTCCATGTTCTTATAGCTTGCGGACCGACGCGCTCACCTTTGCGACATTCAATGTTCCATAACGACTCGTACATTTGCTGTACGATTCATTTCAATTATTCTATCTAGTGTTCGACACGCACTATGTTTATCTCTCTATCGAGCCACGCTCGTGGCGTCGATTGGTTAACTCAGCATACAATGACATATATTTTACTTAGGCAAGAAGGAGTAGGAAAGAGAAGTCATTATCCCCTCCACCTTGAGCCGATATGCCTTGTCATTTTGTCAAGTCGATGCAGCTCAATTTTATAACTTTGTTGCACGGCCAACTCTCCTGACTTAGCCATTCGAGCACTCCATGCTTTTATTGAATTATACGACCGATTTGGTTTACAGTGCCATCGCCTCAGTTTGTCAAAAGACGACGATTGGTTTTGCAGAATATTTTCTGAATAAAGCAAAATGCTGACCTCTAATATTTCAGCGTAAACGTACAGCCTGCACACGAAACCAACTAAAATCAATACTTGTTTGAATGATTAAAACGCCTTGCGTTGATTCGATTTCTTAGAATCTTCGAACCAACTAAATGCTTTGCCTCGACCAACTTAACGTTTGCATCAATATTACTCGATACGTTCCTCGGGTCAACGTAACTCTTTGCATCGATTAGTATTGATGCATTTTTCGGGAGAACGTAACTCTTGTATCGATTCGCATCGATATACAATCGGGTCAACGCAACTCTTCAAGTCAACGACTCAGCATACACTACCAAAATTTATCGATTTAGCGACGGTCGCATCCGTCGCTAAGACGACGGTAATTACTATTAGCGACCGATTGCCGACGGATATTGGCCAAAAAAATCCGTCGGCAATCAGCTCGTCGCTAATAACCATCCGTCGCTAAGTTGTCGTCACATGACGGAAAAGCGACGGATAGTCGACGTCACAATACGAAGCATTAGCGACGCATTTCCGACGGACTGTCGTCCACTTCAGCTTTTAAGTACTGAACTGTGTAGACAATACCGACGTAAATTTCCGTTGCTAACCCGTCGCAAAAGCGTATCAGATCGTATCATTTCGTCGCTAATTCGTCGATACCGTCGATATTAAGTGACGGATTAGCGACGGTTTTCTGACGGAAAAGCCGTCGACCAGCTTCTGGAAATTCATGTCATTTCCAGCAACTTGGCGACGGATAGTTCGTCGCTACGCCGTCGCAATATATCGACCGCATAGCGACGGATTAACCATCGACCTTGTTCTGGAAATTCTTGTTATTTCCAGAATATGGGCGACGGATATGTCGTCGCTATTCCGTCGAACAATAAATCATGCCGACGGATAGTCCGTCGACCATCCGTCGCTACCTGGGAATAATTTTCAAATATCCAGTTAGCGACGGCATAACCGTCGAAAAGTAGTCGGAAACTGGTGACATCCGTCGCAAAACGGTCACAAGTCCGTCGCTAACTGAGAATATTTTGAAAAAAAATTACAGCTTTTTAGCTGTTCGCAAAAATTTGCATAAACCAAACCAATATATAATGCACACCAATTATCCAACAATCACATAGACCAAATATATTATGCACACCAATTATCCAAGAATCACATAGACCAAAATATGGACATACGAATTTAATGCACACCAATTATCCAAGAATCATATAGACCAAACCAAATTAATATAAAATAGACATCAATTATCCGGAAGAGTAACCTAATATCCATCGTTATAATCCGATCATTGTACAAATATTCGAAATTTTTCACAAATATTCCAAAACACATAGAAAAGAGTTGGCCAGTTACAGTAACCTAATATACAATCCTGACGACCGATCATAGCACAAATATTCCAAAATTTTCACAAATATTCCAAAACACATAGGAAAATCGACTTTGGCCTCAACAAAGACCACAAGTCAGATGATGAATCCTCACAGCCAGGGATGATAGTTGTGTTGAGGCATGTACCATTCTATCAGCCACTTTGCATACGAAGGCTCAATCTGGTTGAGGTCTTCTGTAGGGATAGGAGGGTCGGTCCCAATGCTACTACTCTCTGACGGTGGCTCCTCCTTAGCTTCAAGCTTGGGAGCAATCTCTTCCCTGATGGTCATCGGTTCTTCCTTGACAGTCACCGGCTCTTGTTTGACGACGGAGACTTCCTCCGTGTCGACCTCCAAGGGTTTCTTGCCTCGACCCCTTCCTCGACTAGCAGCACCACCTCGACGAGTCCTAGGAGCATCTTTCTGACAACAGAAATTTTCATATAGGGTAAAGAAATTTACTCAAGTTATAAAAGTTGTGACGTTGGTTTTTTGCGTTCATCATCATTAGAGGGAGCAGCACTCGAAAAGTTGTGACGTTGGTAGAATGAGAGAGTAAAAATCTGTATCACAAGACTAACAGAATTACTATGTAATCATGTACTCACCAATAACCGGATGTAACTGGAGTCGTTGGTACTATCGTGCAGTAATTTATGGATCCGCTGGTATAGGCCAGATGTACTTAGTATCTAGTGTATCAGATTAGTATCGGTCTATCGGTTTGGTATAGGACGTATCATATTGGTATCGTCCTATATCCGATATATACATGTATCGGCCGAATAGCTAGGATTCATATTGGTCTTATCGATTTGGTATCGGTCATATCCGATAGGTATCGGCCGTGTTGGATTAGTATAGACTATTTTGGATTAGTATCGTAGAAGGTTTAGTAACAACTGTACTTGGATTTCTCTCTTCTCGAGCTAGAATACCATTGCAAGAGAATCACCAGATCGTGATTGGCCAGTTACAGTAACATACATACTTCATTTTCCATCAGGAAAAGCGAGATTGAAAAGGAAGTATGTATGTTCTGTAACTGGCCATCTACGCTCTCGTGACTCTCTTGCAATGATAATCTAGCTCTAGAAGAGAGAAATCCAAGTACACTTGTTACTAAACCTTCAACGATACTAATCCGAAATGGTACATAATAATCCAATATGGCCGATACCTATCGGATATGACCGATACCAAATCGATAAGGCCAATATGACTTAATGGCTATACGGCCGATACATATCGGATAGGACGATACCAATTCGCTAAGACCAATACCAACCGATACGGTCCATACCAAAACGATAGATCGATACTAATCTGACACGGTCAATACTTATAAGTACCTACGGTCCAGGAGGTTGATCCGCTAGTACATCCATGTACGAACAACGAAGTAACGATCCATTTCAATTTGGATGTGAAAATCTGTATCGTAAGACAAACTAAACATAATCAGTTCTATTTCACATGCTTAATTGTCAAGTATGGGAACGAATAGCTCAGAACACAACCCAAAATTCATTCTAGATGAACTCACATAATGTTTACAGTCTTGGTCTCAACTGTCTTTGATTCTATGATCCCATGTCTTAGGTTAAATAAATCACTAACCTCATCACGGTGAGTTTTGGTGTAGCACTCAAATGTGGGGCACCCGTAAATTTGCCGAGGTTTTAAATCATCGACATTGAGTTTTAAACCCTCACGTAGCCTTTCTGCTTCACTTCTAGGGTCGAGCAGCATCTTCTTGCAAGCTTCGGTCTCCAGATACTTAGTGTCAAGATTCTGGACGCTTTCGTAGAGCATGTCAACGCATCCTAGCGTCAATTTACTCGGCAGGAAATTGACGCTAGGGTGCGTTGACATGCTCTACGAAAGCGTCCAGAATCTTGACACTAAGTATCTGGAGACCGAAGCTTGCAAGAAGATGCTGCTCGACCCTAGAAGTGAAGCAGAAAGGCTACGTGAGGGTTTAAAACTCAATGTCGATGATTTAAAACCTCGACGAATTTACGGATGCCCCACATTTGAGTGCTACACCAAGACTCACCGTCTGTATAGTTCGGTTATTGGCGCTCGATGTCCCTGTGGTAAGGCAATGGATGAGGATATTGCGTGGAAGGGGGTTGCAGATGGAGGCAACAAGGATGGCGTATTTATGAAAGGAGGGAAAAGATACATAATCACAAACGATTTGTATGTAAGGCCAATCTATTCCATGGAGTCTGCGTTGTCTATTTTTCGAAAGCATGGAATCATAGAATCGAAGACAGTTGAGACCAAGACTGTAAACATTGGCCGCGATGAGGTTAGTGATTTATGTAACCAAATGTAGTAATCTTGTAATTTAAAGTTGGAAGAACATGCAAGTAGCCTTATATATAGTTGCTGCCTCACCAGTCGAATGACTTAATTGCCAAGTATCGGAACGAATGGCTCAGAACACAACCAAAGATTCATTCTAGCATACATTAGTGAGTTCTGATCAAGCATCTTCCTTCTCCTCTCCTCTACCATGGCTCTGAACCAATCTGCTCCTCCCTACTTCCCTTCTTTTTATTTGACTCTCTCAGCCACATATGACATCCAGCTCAAGTGTAGAGTCGGGGGAGAAGAAGTGGGCAGGAAGATGAGGGGGAAGCAGCACAGCCTGCAGCATGACCCGGAGGAAGTATAGAGGTTTTCTTCAACAGCCGTAGGAGCAGATTGGTTGTGCTGCTTCCCCCTCATCTTCCTGCCCACTTCTTCTCCCCCGACTCTACACTTGAGCTGGATGTCATATGTGGCTGAGAGAGTCAAATAAAAAGAAGGAAAGTAGGGAGGAGCAGATTGGTTCAGAGCCATGGTAGAGGAGAGGAGAAGGAAGATGCTTGATCAGAACGGATTACTCAGAACACAAGCCAAGATTCATTCTAGCATACATTAGTGTGAATCATCTATTTTCTTATCGTATATAGTATCTGAAGGACGTAACAGAATCAAGATGAACTCACTAATGTAATACTAAGACATCATCTACTACTATATAAGATATAGTGATAGGTTGTCGTATCATCATTGCCGAGGGATGAGGGTCGGAGGACATGCAACTTTATCTACGGCTACATAGTTTCTGCCTCGCCAGTCGAATGGCTGCAGGGACTATGTCTTGATCACCATATCGTACCGTAGACTAATGCAAATGGAGCTGAAAAAATATGCATAAACCAAACCAAGATATAATGCACACCAATTATCCAAGAATCACATAGACCAAATATACACATACGAATTTAATGCACGCCAATTATCCAAGAATCATATAGACCAAACCAAATTAATATAAAATAGACATCAATTATCCTGAAGAACGTAACAGAATCAATATGAACTCACATAATGTAATACTAAGACATCATCTACTACTATATAAGATATAGTGATAGGTTGTCGTATCATCATTGCCGAGGGATGAGGGTCAGAGGAAAGGCAACTTTATCTACGGCTACATAGTTTCTGCCTCGCCAGTCGAATGGCTGCTATGTCCTGATCACCATGTCGTACCGTAGATCAAATGCAAATGGAGCTGGAGCCAAAATACAGAAACCAAAATACAGAATCAAATCCCTGGGACGGATGGCTCAGAACACAACCAACCGGAGAGGATACTCTGAGAGATCCATCTGAGTAGGACGTATACTCTGAGAGATCACCTCTACAAGAATGATATCAGTAGTGGGATTGAGTGCTGGAGGGGATATTATCAGAGTATACGTCCTACTCAGATGGGTCTCTCACCGTTACTATTTTTTTCTGACAGCATGGTGGATGTGCTCCGTCAACAGAATCTGGCTCCGAGCCAAAACTTTGCCCCGGAGCTCAAGTAGACATCCTTCGTGTAGAGCTCGAGTGAGAGGTTCCTGACAGCAAGGTGGTCTCCTTTGTTAAAGTATCCGTGCTCGTCCCACAACCAATGTGGGATGAGCACGAATACTTTGACAAATGAGACCACCATGCTGTCAGGAACCTCTCACTCGAGCTCTATACGAAGGATGTCTACTTGAGCTCCGGGGCAAAGTTTTGGTTCGGAGCAAGATTTTGTTGACGGAGCACATCCACCATGCTGTCAGAAAAAATTAGTAACGGTGGGAGACCAATCTGAGTATGACGTATATTCTGATAATATCTCCTCCAGCACTCAATCTCACTACTGATATCATTCTTGTAATTGTGATCTCTCAGAGTATACGTCATACTGAGATGGATATAATATTCTCTCTTGTTGGTTGTCGTATCATCATTGCCGAGGGATGAGGGTCGGAGGACAGTACAAATAGTCTAAGACAAAAACAACTCAATATGTAGTCCAATACAAATAGTCTAATACAAAAACAACCCAATACAAATAGTCCAATACAAATAACTACTAATAGCTAATGAGAACCACGCTGCTCACGCAAACGCTCAGTGATACGTTCACGCAACCACCTCGAAAAAGCGAGATTTTTGGCGCGAGGAGAGCTGTCGTCCATTGCAAGGATTGCATCAAGAGTCCTCTCGGTCTCACTAGCTACCGGTGCTGGATGAATAGAACTCCCTGTCTCACTAGCAACCGGTGCCACTTCCTCCTTAACTGTAGGAGGAGCCACCTCAGCATTCACTGTTTTCCTTAAACGACGTGCCGCTCCTCGGGTCATGGGTGCCATCTGGTAAGATCGATAGTCACAAATAATATAATTGTAACATAAGCAAGCTAACTAAAGGAACCATCATGTAATTTGAGTACATTTTCGAAAGTCGATAAAGTATAAAAAATTCGATTTTTTGCCAAGTGTGAGAACGGATAGCTCAGAAGACAACCCAAGATTCATTCAAGCATACATTAGTGTGAATCATCTATGTTCTGTACATATGGTGTAGTATATGTTCTTATCGTATCTAGTATCTGAAGAACGTAACAGAATCAAGATGAACTCACATAATGTAATACTAAGACATCATCTACTACTATATAAGATATAGTGATAGGTTGTCGTATCATCATTGCCGAGGGATGAGGGTCGGAAGACAATCAACTTTATCTACGGCTACATAGTTTCTTCCTCGCCAGTCGAATGGCTGCAGAGACTATGTCCTGATCACCATGTCGTACCGTAGATCAAATGGAGCTGGAACTGGAGCCAAAATACAGTACTACTTCACCATGTCGTACCATTTTACTCTTTCTCTCCTCCCCTCCTCCGGCGCTCTCACTCTCTCCGGCGCTCTCACACTACTAATTCCTATGTGTTTTAAGTGTGAGAACGGATGGCTCAGAACACAACCCAAGATTCATTCTAGCATATATTAGTGTGAATCATCTATATTCTGTATACATATCGTGTAGTATATGTTAACCTTATCGTATCTAGTATCTGAAGGACGTACGTAACAGAATCAAGATGAACTCACTAATGTAATACTAAGACATCATCTACTACTATATAAGATATAGTGATGGGTTGTCGTATCATCATTGCCGAGGGATGAGGGTCGGAGGACAGGCAACTTTATCTGCGGCAACATAGTTTCTGCCTCGCCAGTCGAATGGCTGCAGGGAATATCCGTCACCATGTCGTACCGTAGATTAATGCAATTAATGGAGCTGGAAATATCCGTCGCTAACCGGTAACTAGTCCGTCGCTAACTGAGATTGTCACATACACATATGTATATCACAGCTAGATGTATAGATATATACATCTATACAGAAGCACACAACTGATAGAACTCGCACTGTCCTTGAGACAGTGAACATATACACCATGAATCCAAACCCCATATATATTCACATTTACTAATCCAAACACCACCAAACTAATGGAACACCCAATATGGATAACACATTATTTAGCCAATATATAAACTCAGATGAATTTGAGAAGCAAAGCCACCCGCCACCCCCGACCAAAGCCCGCCGCCCCAAGCCAGCCGCCCAGCCCCCGACGTCGCCGCCCCAAGCCCACCGCCCAGCCCCCGACCCAAGCCAGCCGCCCAGCCCCCGACGCCCCCGCCCCAAGGCAGCCGCCCAGCCCCCAATGCCGCCGCCCCAAGCCCACCGCCCAGCCCCCGACCCAAGCCAGCCGCCCAGCCACCGACGCCGCTGCCCCAAGCCCACCGTCCAGCCCCCGACCCAAGCCAGCCGCCCAGTCCCCGACGCCCCCGCCCTAAGCCAGCCGCCCAGCCCCCGACGCCGCCGCCCCAAGCCCACCGCCCAGCCCCCGACCCAAGCTAGCCGCCCAGCCCCCGACGCCCCAACCCCGCCTCCCAGACCCCGACGCCCCCGTCCCAAGCCCATTGTCCAGACCCCGACCCAAGCAAGCCCCCCAGCCCCCGACGCCCCAACCCCGCCTCCCAGACCCCGACGCCCCCGCCCCAAGCCCACCGCCCAGACCCCGACCCAAGCAAGCCGCCCAGCCCCCGATGCCCCAAAACCTCAAGCCCGTCTCCCAGACCCCGACGCCCACACCCCAAGCCCACCGCCCAGACCCCGACCCAAGCCAGCCGCCCAGCCCCCGACACCCCAACCCCAAGCCCGCCTCCCAGACCCCGACGCCCCCGCCCCAAGCCCATCGCCCAGACCCCGACCCAAGCCAGGCGCCCAGCCCCCTACGCCCCAGCCCCAAGCCCACCGCCCAGCCCCCGACCCAAGCTAGCCGCCAAGCCCCGGACGGCCCAGCCCCAAGCGCGCCGTCCAGCCCCTATACGACACCGAGAGAGAGAGAGAGAGAGAGAGAGAGGGGGGGTTACCTTCGGTTGAGAGAGAGGAGAGGACGCCGACGCCGACGACGACACCGACGCCGATCACCGAAGCCGACACCGGCGAGAGAGAGAGAGAGAGAGAGAGAGAGAGGAGAGAGAGTGAATTTGGCGGGAATGCGAAAAGTTCCCCCCGCCGTTTCATTTAAAGTCTGGAACGTATATATAGCGACGGACGAGCGACTGGTAAACATCCGTCGCCCGGTAGTCGCCCTTTTTTGATAAATGCCGACTGACTACCCGTCGCTAAGTCGTCGAAAATATGTCCCGCCAATTTCCTACACAATTCCTGCCAAATATACGACTGTGTTGCGACTACGGTAAATCCGTCGCTATATTACCGTCAGTCTAGCGACGGATGCGCGACTTTTCCTCCTCCTAAAATTAAAATAAAAATGGCAATGGCTTGTAGTCGAAAATCAGTCGCTGAGCGACCACGAAACCGTCACTAATACCGATGAAAAAAATTTGTCGCTAAAAAGCCGTCGCTAAATAGGTGTATTTTGGTAGTGATAATGGACCGTGCGGAGCGGGACATTACATAATATACCACTCAAAACAAGGTTCGTCCTCGAACCGAAACCAACACTAAATTCCCAAGGGTTTTACTAGATCATTCTACGATCTCGTCTCACTATTATTTGGATCATACAACTTAGATTGGAATCATACACATATTTTAGGCGTTCTACCAATACATGCATTTCAGCCAAGCTCAGTTGTAGGATATCGGAACAACGCTAACATGTAACGTCTTATTCTCAATTACTTGCCATCTCGTACTCTAGATCGAACTTGGCTCTAGAGCTTGTTCTCGCAATTCTAGCGCACATACATATTGATACATACGCGATCGTCCAATAAAAGTCTAGGCACACGATGCGATTTAAAATTGCGTTTATCACTTCGTAAGTTTCATCGGAACTATCACTTCTATACGTCGCGTCAAGCCGTTGCGCATTTGATCACAACAAGTCTCCACAACGCCTATCGTTCGACTTTGCTATCCAAATATTTCTAAAGTTTCACTTTATAACCTATCTCGACATAATTCTTCTTTGTTGACTTGCAAACGCATCAATATTCAGGACTATGTCCGCTAGGTGACTTACCTAGACATCGTGCTCAAATTCTCCCGACGTAACTCAAATTGACATTACACAAAGGCCGCAATCTATCCGACATAAGTTTAATTCCAGTCGACGATGCTCAAGGCAACGATCGCCTTGACACGAAGGTCTTTACGACGTGTCTTACATTCGATTCCTTCCGAGTAGGAAGTTTCTAGCCAAATTATAAACTTGTTCGTCTAGCAACATCGAATATAAGTTCGATTCACGCAAGCTTAATCCTAAGGTGAATCCAAATCTAATGACATAACTCGTAAGTCATTCCCTTATCATTCTCTCTCGTGCATAACATGATTCTCGTAATCGCCTATCCGAATCACCAAGTTCGTTGGTGAATTTCTAGTTCGATCGTCGACAAACAAAACCAATCAAACATTCATCCGACGAATACTCAAAACCTAACTATATCGTTCTCAATCGAAAGTCGTTCCAACAATTCTCGATTGCCTAAACTTATCGTCAACATGCACCATATATTTGTTATCGATGCAATTTTGTATGCGATAACGCAAAGGTTATCTTACGGTCTGCAACATTCAATTTGATTTGGCGGTCAAGTCTTCTAGGGTTAGCTGCCCCGAAGCTACCCTCGATAATTGTGGATCATTAACGAACGACTGTTTCCTACGAACCATACTATATCATATTTAGGAGCCAAATAACGTTCCGACGATTTCTATACGACTACCCAATTTCGGACAAAACTTTTTCTATCGGCACAACCGATGCGCAACTATCCTCCGAGTAAAGTCATGCACTACTGTCGATGATTCTGTAATTCATGAAGCATCTATTCGCATTGTGTTCGATTCTATCTTATTTGCGGTCGACGCACGAGATGCTTTACACATCGATCAATCGTCGATGACTTACAGTCTCGTCTTGATCAATCACAAAGTTCATGATCAACCTGTTCGTTTATTCTCATATTATTATTTACAAAATTTTGATAGCGCGAGGCACACTCCATTTTATATTCTCATATCGTGTTACATTTCCTGACATATCGATCTCGATACGTCGTATCAACTTTGATTCTGTTTCAATGTCGACAACTTGCATTGCATATATCCAAGTTCTCCACGAATATTTTCGTACGTCTCGAATCATTTCTCGATTCATTGCATTACGTTCTCGAATTGTTTCTCGATTCGTTGCATTCCGTTATGCTTTGATCGCGTAACCGAGTTACCGATCTTCCAACATCGAACCTTCGAGTTATACGATTACGCCCTCTAAGTTTCTACATGTTGCATTCGTACTCAAATGAGTTTCGCCGCAACGTAACCAACTATATCTTCGGCACAATTTACCTGCATCAACCAACTCTTCACCGAAGTCGCACATCGTGCGATCCGATTATAATTCGATTGTTAAACTTTCTACCGAAATCGTAAGTCATGCGATTCGATTTCGGCTTGCATATTCTATTATTTTTGTCGAGATCGTAAGTCGTGCGATTCGATTACCGTTTGCATATTCTAATATTTATGTTGAGATCGCAAGTCATGCGATTCGATTATAATTTGTATCGCCCAACATTTTCATCGAGCTCGCAAGTCGTGCGACTCGTTTGTAAGTTCAAGTTTTCCTTTTCCGTCGATCCGATTATCGCTTAAAGGCATAATCGTTCCGCTAGTCTCGATCATTCGACCAACTTATAAATTTTCGTCCGACGTATCATTCATTGATATGAGTCCCGCCTTATCATTCCAACCGATTTTTTAAGAACACTTGCATCAACATTCCGTCATACAAATTTCCAATTGAGTTTCGGTACTCTTCCGTCCGTTGTGGACAAACCTTCCGCAATTCTCACAACACATCGATGTAATTCATCGCACAGGTGGTATATCATATACCACTCAGAATCGAGTCATTCATCGCATACGTGGTATGGCATATACCACTCAGAAACCAAGTCATTTTCCTCGTATTATACTCAGTATGAACCAACAATCTCTTCCAACTCACGATTTTTGCAGTGATCATGCTTGACCACAACAGTAACTTTGACAAATCAAAATGTGACACAATACGGCCAATGCATTTATTTGCCAACACAAGCTCGGTGCGCAACTGAACTGATTTCGTTTCTATCGATTTACACATTTTAGTTCCTTCCTTTGCGTCTCATGTAACGATTTATTTCCAATATCCTTGCACTCCGTTTAGCGATTAATTTGATATGCGTTGCACTATGTGCAATAATTTACTTCTGACACGCGGTGCACCTTGTGCAACATTTTGTTTCCGACATCCATTATACCTCGTACAACGATTCATATTCCGACATTCAAAGCCAATATGTGAATCTATTCAATACATTCGATATCAACTTTCATTTTCCTTGCAACGCATCATTTATAATCAACGCGTGATAATTGCTGCAGCAACATTCCACGACTTTTATTGTGTCGATGCAACCAATATTTCTCATATTGATCGTTGCAAACAATGAACATCTCAATTCATAATTTACGACGTGTTGTACTCGCAGAAAAAAATCCTTGAATTCACATCTCGCAACTTGTTGCACTTGCAGCAGCAAACCTTTTACGGCTGTTGCATTCAATGCAACAAAACGTTTTACGACTTTCTCCGCAAACATCATATAATTTCCAAAATGTCATGCGATAAAATTATATGATTTATATTAGACTTATTGTATGGAACATCCAGTGCAGCATCGAGTAGAGTCAAGAGTGATTTGATTGGTGGTGGACAACTCTTTAGAATTGAAACAAGCAAACGTCCTAAAAAATTGAGCCTAGAGCTCTGATACCAATTTGTCATGCCCTGACCCAGAAAATCGCTCATCCTCACATCGATTTATCCGATCATCGTCCTCGCTGGGGCGTGATGCCGTACGAGTCTGGAGTTACACTCGTACAAGGCAAGATGACAAGTTCTCAATTGGTTATTTGTGATTTGATATTAACAGCGAAAGAAAAACAGAGTACACGAAACAATTCTCTTTATTAATATTCGAAATAAGATTACAAAGGCTTTCGATAGCCCAACAATATATGCCAGATTGGCTACAACACTCAAGTTCTCTCTTATCCATAAAGAATTTCACCGTTCCATACATCATGTCTTCTATATCTCGGCTACATCAATCATGTTGCATGTCCGAACGTCAATACGGTCGCATCTCTCAATACGCTTCGGCATTCCAAGCCTCAACGCGTTCAAACGAAGCACCGCTGCGAGCAGACCATTTCCTGAACCTGCTAGCAAACTAGTGGAAGATTAGTACTTTTGCCCTTGCTGTACTGATCAAAGACCCACTTAACAAACCGACATTTAGTATTTTATTGATTCATGCAAATATACAATTTAGTACTTTTTCTATGTTCTCCTTAGGATGAGTTCATGGCATATTCGAAGACTGTAAAGCATGTTATCATGGCAAGCATGTTATTCAATTCGCATAAGTAAACAGGCAACCAATCTCGTATTGTTTCGTGACTTGCACTCGCCCTTGCACCGACGCAAGGTGAATACGCCTATCATCTTTTCCTGTCATGTTATAAGTACCCTCTATTCAGGATCTATATGTGCACGATATGTGTGTACCTTGCACTTTCGACCCAGGATCTATCTGTGCAGGATATATGTATACCTTGCACTTTCAACCCATTGCCCTTAAGTATATGAAGGTCACTAGCTTTCCGGGCTAGAATAGACTTATATTTCTCAAATCGAATATGTAAGACGATGATCACTCTGTGCGGTTGTTAACCGAAACAATCAGAGGACCCCCGAATTACTCGAATAAGTGGCTTATCACATTCACTAGAAGGTCGCTACCCATCTAAATGAAGTGCACCAACAATATCGATATCCCACAGTCCCTCCTAGGCCGAACAGTCCCAGCGTCCTAGCGTACCACGTTCGAGGGCTGCCCGTGCACAGGCTTCTTTATATCTTTGAGTCCATTTGACCATGCAACGCATCTTATCTTTTGTACAACCAAACAAGTTTGCCTATCTCTATTTCAATTGGCACAACTCTCTAATGTTCTCAATGAACGCCCCGAAGGCTACGAACATTTCGAAGGCACCATGCTGCATCGACAGTTATGTCACATCCGTGCCACAACTGTTCTCCTCGTCGCGATGACGCCATCTTTTGTAAGTCTCGTCTTTCTACGCATACTTTGATATAGTTATTCATCTTTCCTTGTATTGTGCATTCGATGCACGCCTCGAATCCATTTTTCTATATTCTACGCCTTAGTGTTCAACGCGTTAGACTTATGTTCCTTCCTTTCGACTCGTACAACTGAGACACGCCTCGGTAGGGTATTCAATGTTCTATAGCTCATGTAACTGAGGCACTCGCGCCGATATAGTCTTTCAATATTCTAGCATGCTAACTAATGTACGGGACACGAATGACTTGTGTACTGAGGCACTCGTCGATACAGTTATCTTATTTTCTTATGGCTTACGCATAGAGGCGCTCGCCTTTGCGATATTCAATGTTCTATAACGACTCATACATTTGTTGTACGATTCATTTCAATTGTTCTATCTAGTGTTCGACATGCACTATGTTTATTTCTCTATCAAGCCACGCTCGTGGCATCGTTAGGTTAACTCAGCATACAATGATATATATTTTACTTAGGCAGGAAGGAGTAGGAAAGAGAAGTCAATGTTCCCTCCACCTTGAGCCGATGCAGCTCGAATTCATAATTTCGTTGCACGGCCAACTCTCCTGACTTAGCCATTCGAGCACTCCATGCTTTTACTAAACTATACGACCGATTTGGTTTACCGTACCATCGCCTCAGTCCGTCTCAAGCCGACGGTTAGTTTTGCGGACTCTTTTCTGAATAAGGCAAAATACCGACCTCTAATATTTCAGCTTAAACGTATAGCCTGCACACGAAACCAACTAAAATTAATACTTATTTGAATGGTTCAAACGCCTTGCATTGATTCGATTTTTTAGAATCTTCGATCTGACTCAATGCTTTGCCTCTGCCAACTTAACGCTTGCATCGATATTACTCGATGCGTTCCTCGGGTCAAAGTAACTCTTTGCATCGATTCATATTGATGTATTTCTCAGGACAACGTAACTCTTGTATCGATTCACATCGATACACAATCGGGTCAACGCAACTCTTCGAGTCAACAACTCAGCATAATGCATCGTTCGGAGTGCGGCATTACATTTTGTACCCCATCCAGCGTAGGTAGTAAGTCTAGTCAATAAGCTACAACACCGACCTTCTCGTGAATGCTGAAGGGTCCAATGAACCTTGGACGAAGCTTCCTGTCTTTTCCGAATCGAATCGTACCACATGTTGGGGAAATACTCAGGAACACCAAATCGCCAACCTAGAACCAAAACAATACCTTAACACACAACTATAAACATTAAGAATCTAAACGGAAGAAATCTATACCTCAAACTCTAGCGGTCTCTGGTGGCTATCGGCCTAGTGCTTCTGCTTGTCCTGTGCCACGCGAAGTCTATCTCGGATCTGCTTTATCTTCTTAGCATCATTAACTACCATCTCCGGTCCCATAAGAGCTCTTTTGCCAACATCGTCCTAAGATAATGGTGTACGACACCTCCGACTGTATAAGCCTCAAAAGGAGACATCCCAATGCTGGCCTGGTAGCTGTTGTTGTATGAGAACTCTATCAAATGAGGATGATCCTCCCACGAGCCTCCAAAGTCTAACACACAAGTCTGGAGCATATCCTCAAGTGTCTGAATAGTCCTCTCTGACTGTCCGTCGGTCTGAGGATGGTAAGCGGTGATAAATTTGAGTTGTATACCCAAACTAGCCAACAAACTCCTCCAGAAATGAGATGTAAATCTGCTATCCCGATCTGATATAATGCTCACTGGAACTCCGTGTAATCTGACGATCTGCCTCACATACAGCTTGGCAAGCTTCTCCATAGACAATCCCACCTTAAAAGGCAAAAAGTGGGCTAATTTGGTCAATCTGTCAACGATAACCTAAATTGCGTCTTTTTCTCCTAGAGAATGTGGAAGTTCGGAAACAAAATCTATAGTGATATATTCTCATTTTCACTCTGGAATAGGTAATGGTTCAAGCAACCCTCCAAGTCTCTGCCTCTCCACCTTGACCTGCTGGCATATCAAGCATCTGGAAACAAAATGTGCTATCTCCTGCTTCATGCCATACCACCACATATGCTCTCTCAGATCCTTATACATCTTGTTAGCTCAAGGATGTATAAAGTACTGAGAATGGTGAGATTCCTGCATAATCTTCTCTCGCAGATTCTCACTAGGTGCACACAGTTTAGTCCCATGCCTCAATGACCTATCCTCAACAACGATAAAATCATCCAGCAATTATAACGCCCCAGTCCCAGAATACTTAGGACTAAGTACGTAGCTATGCCAGCTGCACACATACGAAGTATACTCCAATATATAAAAACCTCGTATGTGTATATAAGCTATGAAATGCAGTAAACCATGATAACTAAATCTCATCCACAATAAAATATTAAATATATGATAAAAATCAATACTGAATGTGTTATTCGTACAAAAGTTGGACGGAGACAGATCCACTACCAACCATTTAAATGAGAAGAAACTATACAAGGAAAGGATGGATAAAATAGCAGAACGAACCAAGAGTAATCATCTTCGAAGGAATGGAGAAGATCACAGCCTTGGCTAGAACACCTGCGAAATGTCACAAAGCACACACCTGGAGAGATCACCAGGTCCTCAGAGGGACGTAACATGATACAGAAAGAACATGACATAATAAACTGAATATATATAATATGTCACAAGCCACAAGTAAAGTAAAATAGTCACAATCGTAACAAGATCCAGTATCTCATCATCGAAATAGTGGACTACCCCTACAACCAAACAAGGACAAGGGGTAGCCATGCTATTCCGCAATGTGATATTGTCCCATGCTACTAATGGAACGGGGTGACATGACATTGACTAGGGTTACCTAACCATTCTAATGTGTTTATGCAGTTAAGAACAAACCTTTAGTCGCATGAGCCCTGGCTGTAAATAGGATCTGGTATAGTCCCCACTTGGGCACCAGTGACCTAAGCACATAACGTTCAAAAAACGTCATTGGCCAAACCTGAGTGGGTAAGCATACCCGTATCTCCAGCGAAGCTTCCGGGTTACAAGGGAATGTCTAATATAAGCCCATATGACAAGGAAATGTTCTTCCCACCCGATGCACCTATCTAAGTTGCGTCCATGATCATGTACCTCTACTAACTGCTAAGTCCCCTAACATGCCTCTATTAGCATTTAGACCTAACGCATGCGCACGGGTGACAGCCAACACGCAAGTACCTCTACATGCTACTCATTTTACACATATCTCGTGGTACAACTGTGTCAAAGTTTATGCAATACACTACAGATGGTAGTCCTTTAACTCTAGGTCCATATGCATAATTTAAAGACAAGAAGAAAGTAAGACTAGTACTGGCATCATGTATCACGAAAAGTAGGCAAGTAAATCAACTGAAAGAAATATAAATAAACAAATAGGAATATGCATGCAACTAAATACAAGCAGTAAATATGGCAAGGTATCTTGCCTGAGGTGGTGTGCAAAGGAGCAGGATCCAATAGCTCAAACCAGCAAATTGACGAAGCAAGAAACTCAGAATCCATGAACGGCTCCGGATGCTAAAACAAACATCAAGAACGTTCTCGGTATAAAAGATATATCTAGAAAATGCCTATCCAAAATTCCAATTCTGGAACATGGGTAAAATCATAATTTTGGGTCAAAACGATGTCCACCGTTAGACCTATTTTGCACCGAAATACGTGCCAGTACGTACGATCTCTAAAGTCATCAAACTATATGTCTACTGGTCTGGTTTGACAAGACAAACCCAACCATATGTTTAAAGTTAGATTCCGGCAGGCCGTGCATAAATTCGCCCGTAGGAGCGGGTCGCGGGCCCGCCAAATAGGCGTTCCGGTCGACCTTCTCAGAATCGGACCAAACTTGGCACACAGGAACAGAAAAATGATTCGGTCCTGTTGGTACAAGTTTCGTCTCGATACGACGAATGTGCACAAAGTTATGGCCTACTTTGCAAAGGGTCGATACGGGGGTATCTTGACGGATACGCACTGATTTTGTCATACACAGGCAACAAAATCGAGTTCCATCAATTCCCACATGTCGACAACATTCATACTCGCCTTTCGATACTTATGGGTTGCGACCACGTCATCCGATTTGTCAGGGCGCACGCCGTATCGAGGAAATTTTCTAAATTTTCAGTTTTAGAAAACAAGTTTTTCTTGCATTTTTACAATCAAATAACTTTGCGTATACATAATGAAAAGTAAATCTAACCAGTACATTTTAATCCTGTATATGTTGTCTTGGACTATTTCTAATTAGATTTCAAATATTGTCAGTAGGTCGGCCAAGATTGCCCTTCCAAGTTGGGTTCAGGACAGCCCTATGGTTCTGTTCTCAAACGGATTTTTGCTCGACTTTGCGTCGAGTTTCAGACCGAAGCAAAGGGTTATAACAAAATCCTTTTGAAGGTTTACGAAGAGGGTCATGTGGACTTCTAGTAGAATTTTATAGATCAAAAAATAAGGAAGCGAGGAAGAGAAAAGCTTACCTAAAGGTGGCCTCGTGCAGTTGTTGCTGCTGTCGCTGTGCTGCTATTGCAGCGGCTTCTTCGCTGCTCCCAGCCGATTGGCGGTTGGTGGCACTGCCACGGCGGTACACACGGTCCAGGGGGCGATGCTGGGTTAACGTGATGAGGGTTTGTCTCGAGATTAGTATGTATCAAAAATTTTCCTTTAGGGAAGCAGGGGTTCTTGAACGTATATAGGTGATTTAAATCCAATATTAAGTCAATTTAGATTAGATTACATTCCAATCGATAGAGGATGGATTAAGAAAATTTTATTTATTAAAGATAAGAACTTTAGTAATAATTAAATCCTAAAAGAATTTAAAAATAAATATATTAAAACTTTCCAAATTCCTTTTCAAAATAATATAAATATTTTTCTGAACCTATAAGTACACAACTTGTAAAACAAATTTATGTATTTATATAGTGTAACATTCAACATACTTACCACACATTAGCAAATTGTAAAACTAAAAATTCCAATGAAAAACAAATACTGTAAAGATAAATTTAAATTAAAAAATAAAATCATCAAAATTTTGGGGATTTTACAGCAATCTTGCTTGCACCTGAGCTCTGATGCTCCTAAGACTCATGTCATAATATTGTGCCTGATTGATCTTGTCTTTCAATTCAAACTGAACCTACAAGCTCATCATCTGCTTCTCAAGCCCTGGAACTATTACCTTTTTGTGCAAGCTCTCCAGGTATGCTAACAAGTGTCGCTCTGTCGTCAAATACATAGCTACCGGATACCTGCTCAAGGCATCGGCAACTACGTTGGCCTTCCATGGATGATACTACAAGGATATCAAAATCCTTCATCAGTTCCAGCCATCGACGCTGCCTCATATTCAATTCTTTTTGTGTGAAAACCTACTTCAAGCTTTTGTGGTCAATGAAGATCTCCACGCGTTCTCCGTTAATATTTCTATAACTTCAGAGCGAATATTACCTCTGCCAACTCCAAGTCACTAGTAGGATAATTCTTATCATATTGTCGCAACTGTTTATAGGCATAGGCAATCACCTTCTTATTCTGCTCCAGAACACATCCCAGACCCTTCCCTGAAGCATCATTATAAATAGAAAATCTACCTGATCCTGATGGCAATGTTAAGATAGGAGTCGTAGTCAATCTATTCTTCAGCTCATTAAACGCAGTCTGACACTCTTCCATCCATACAAACTCTACATCATTTCGAGTAAGTTTGGTCATTGGCTCTGCAATCCGAGAGAAATCCTTCACGAACTTCTTGTAATATCTAGCCAATCCCAAGAAGCTCATGATTTTTGCAATAGAAATCGGAGTAGTCCAAGACTCTATAGCAGCAAATTTCTTAGGATCAACAGATATTCCATCTCCAGTCACCACATGCCCAAGAAACTCCACCTTGTCTAAGAAAAACTCACATTTTGAGAGTTTTCCATAGAGCTTCTCCTTCCTGAGACAAAAAATATCCTCAGATGCTTCTCGTGCTCCTCTGGTGTCTTCAAGGAGATGAGTATGTCATCAATGAACACAACCACAAATTGGTCAAGATATTTATGGAATACCTTGTTCATCAAATTCATGAAAACCATCGGGGCATTAGCTAACCCAAACGGCATCACCAAAAACTCATACTGGCCATACCTCGTCCGAAAAGTAGTCTTCGGATTATCCTCCTTCTTCACCTTCACCAGGTGATAGCCAGACCTCAAGTTAATCTTTGAAATACCTTCACGCCGCTTAACTGATCAAATAGATCATCAATTCTTGGCAACGGGTATTTATTCTTTATTGTGAGGTTGTTCAAAGCTCGATAATCGATGCACATCTGTACTGATCCATCCTTTTTCGGTACAAATAATACCGGAGCTCCCTACAGCGATGAACTTGATATGATGAATCCTTTGTCCTACAACTCGTCCACCTGCTTCTTCAGCTTTGTCAATTCATTGTTGTTGATCCTGTAGACATGTTTTAACACTGGCTCTGCTCCAGGCACCAAGTCTATAGAGAATTCTATATCTCTGTCCGGCGGCAAACCCGGCAACTCCTCAGGAAACACATCCAGAAACTCTACTAGAAGAGGATGAGATAATTTCTTTTTTTCTACCATAGCTCTATAGATGATCCATTCATTCTGGTCTGTAGTCCCTCTAGGAAACTCAAACTCTGGCTCTCCTGGAGGACGAAACAACACTCGACTCCTGCGACAATCTATGCTAGCGAAATGCTTACACAACCAATCCATCATATGTCCTGCAACATTGTACTCGGGATGGCATTACAAGTAGGATAGCACTCAAAGCTCGACCTCCTAAGGAAACACTCCAATGAACATCAGACACAATATTCTATCCTAGTTAGTGATATTTGCAACTCCTACCCAAGGGTTCTGATACTATACTATGCTTAAGTATAAAAGATACAAATATAAAACTGTACGATGCCCTAGTCTTAGATGCCATTCTAAACAATTGGAAAACAACCAGAAATCAACAGTATGGCACAAGATAATGTGATATTCAAAGAATGACAACAATTGAAAAGATGTTAAATTATCAAGATTTGAACAAAAGTTAGTAAGTTCAAATCATATTGAAATTCCTAAGTGTGATTGAGTACTCTCTCTTTCCTAATATTTTTATATCCTATAGCAGGCTCGTAATAGTACTCTAACCCTAAGTACTACTACGACTTCATATTAATTGCGAAGATGACCTACATAGGCCACCACAAAAATATGTCACGACCCGCATCCGGAAGATTTAGGCTTGAGTCGTGGGTACGTCCAGCCTACGCCGCAGAGTCGGCGGTAGATCGTTGTCTAGACTAACATCCAAAAACTCAAGCAATATAAATGAGTGGTTAAATGTAACAATAAAATACTCAATCACAGACACTAAAGCTAGATAAAGATAATAAACAAATAAATGTTCCAGAAGGACATGGAATCACAAATCTAAGACATAAGTCTAAACCAGAAGAAAATATATATACATGCCAAATGTAAATTAACCGGAGACAAATCCGATAGTAACAAATTTAATCTAACAATACTATGCGGTGTCATCTGGAACCTCAGTAGCAACCTCCGTCTGGCCCTCCGGAAAGGCAGGACCGGACTCAGCTAAACCCTCATGGGCCTCGTAATAAGTGGAACACCAATCCTCAAGTTCAACTCCTAAAATATTAATATCCAGTCAGGATTAGAGTAAAGTACAATCAATGAAAGCAGTTCCTGGTAAATAACAGAGACTACAAAACAGGGATATAGTAAATATAATAAATAATAAAAAAAGACAACTGAGAATCACAGATGAGATGTATAGTAAAATAAGTACAACTAGAATCATTGCAATAAATAGGGAAATAGGAAAGCAAGATAACATGGTAAATGCCTACTATTTTAGGTGTTTTGAAATACTACTTGATATATATGTGACCGGCTTAGGTGCAGTAGGGGGTATCAGGTCCGGTTATTCATAAGTGAGTGTATGATTAGCTATCCACAGGAATCTACCATAGAAATCTAAAGGTATTGATCACATATCAACTAGTATTTCCTCGCCCCAACTAATACTAATGGATCTAAATCACGACATGTCACAACACGTAAATCACAATGCATGGAATATACATGAGCACGATGATCACGGTACAATAATAGCATGAAAGGCACATCTCCTGACTAGAAATCCATGCAGTACTAGTCCGTGTAACGTACGTGTCAAAAATCAAGTACATATTACTAAAACATGTAATATAGAAACTATCATATACAGAAAACAATCAGAGAATTGTACTTGCCTTTGCTCTTCCACTGAAAGTTATAATCATAATTCGTAGCGGTGTCCAGGACCTATATATATAATATTTAAGATGAAAACTTTTCTAGAGTCCATTATGCTTACATAATATCATTTCTATGTATACATAAGGTAGACTATGATTAAAGGTAAAAGAAACTAGTTTTGGTATTCTTGTCACCTAATTAATTAAAATTCTTATCGTTTACCAAAACAACATAACCTAACATATGAAATAATAATATAATACTATTAAAATATTATTTTTCTAGAATTTAAGAAATCACAATTTTAGGGTAACTAGTACACATGAGAATTGGATTCTAAGGCATGAACCTACACCAAAAAAAGGGTTGAATTCCACTACATAAATATTCTAAAAATTCATGTTTAATCAGAATATAAATGTATATAAACATAATTTTGAGATATTTATCATGGAAAATTATTGGCAAAGTCTTGGTGAGTCTCAGTTTTTAATAAATTAGTGAAACTAGTCATTTCTAGGCTTGAATCGACATATTTTATGTCATCCAAGTTGGCCCTAATTAAACATTTTAAAAATCAGAATATAATTTATTTAAAATCATAAATTAATGTTTTACAATCTATAAAATTTATCAACATAACAATATAAAAGTTATAAATATTACAAAGTAAAACTAGTTAGGTTCTAATTCTCAAAGAACCCAAAAATTGAAATTCTAAATACTAATCGGTGTTCTGAAATTAAAATTAATGTAACACAAAATTACATAACAATTATTACGAATAATATTTTTCCAGCACCTAACAGGATCAATATATCATGTCTCGAGTTTGGTTTAATTCTGAAAAAATATTCTACATAAAATATTAGTGTTTACACGATATATCTCATGTAACGTAATTTTGGAATTAAATAATCATGTCCCAAAACCCCTACTTTAAAGCAATTTATACATATATCTATCATGAAATAATTATATGGCATGGTAGGGGGTCAAGTTAGGAAATATTTGTGAATGTTTCGTCCAAAAATTCAAGGAAAATGCACATAAAATAATAGCTACAAAAATGTATCAAAATTCTGAAACGAATATTTTGTGTGTCCGTTTAGAGGCATTTCCCTTAGTTCTATATCGATTTTATTAAGTTTTCTACCTATGGGGATGATATTTATAGTTATTCTCTCTTTCATATAAAAATATTCGACAAAATATGAAGGTACTTACCTATGTATGGATGTGGACAAATTTCATGTTGCTAGATTCAGCCCGCGCACCCTTTCGTAAAACGCCCGTACCGAAGGGAATTCGAACGGAACATATAGACAATTATATATCAAATCGAAGTTAACTCGAAGAGCTACGAGATGGAAAATGTTTGGAGAAGTTTTACTTAATGGTTTGGTGTTCACACCGAATTCTTTGCACTGAATTCGTTGACAACACTCTGTTCTGGACACATTGTCGTGCGACAGAGGTTTGAGGAGTTAAAACTCCATGAAAAATTATGTAAAAATATGGAAATAAAATCTGAGATAGTAGAAGATTTTTGGTAAAGGGTTGGAGGCATGTACCTATTGTTTTCGTGGTGCAAAACGCTGTTGAAGTCAGCACTATCTAGCAGTCCTATTCTGAATCACCTATAGTCCAACAAGTTTGTGAGGGAGTTTTGGGATAGGAAATGAATGGAATGAGAGGAAATGACCCATAGGGCTATAGGGAGTTGAAGGGGGAAGGTTGTGGCAAAGTTTTAGGGGAAATAGGTTAGTGGGGATGTGGTTTTGGCAACTAAAAGTGGTGGTCATCATTTAAATCCAAAAATACATGTAAGCTAAAGTTGTGTGTTGTCCACACACTTGTGTGTGCACCACATTGGTTAAGTAAGGGCTTGGTTAGGGTCTTCTATATCTTGTGCAAGTGGGGACCAAGTTTGGGCTTGATCGGAGTTGATTTGATTGGGTTTGAGTAGCCTACACTAGCCATTAGCTCCACTTTTCTAGGCTGAAAGTATACTCAATAAAACACACGTAATAAGTCTAAAACTTATGTTACACCTTAAATTGACTAAGAATATTAAACCTAAACATACTACTATATATATTTATATATAACATGCACATAAATATCTATATATAATTAATAAAATAAAAAAAATTATTTGAGCTACGAAGGTTACATCGACCCCTAGTACTTTGTCGAGCAGTAGTCGTATTCACTTCAGCTGGAATAGGTGCAGGCCTAGTTGGTCTACTAGTGTGGTTTCTGATAACTCATTATTTAATTCGGCCACGTGTAAAATAGCAATGAGTTCGGAATAGCTCTTAAAATTCTGCTCCCTATATGTCTGTTGTAGGGTCATATTAGTCGCATAAAATATGGTGAATGTTTTTCTAGCATGGAATGCTCTGTCACTTTTTCACCACATAACTTCAATTGTGAATTAATCCTGAACATAGCAAAATTATTGGCTGTAACTGTCTTATAATCTTGGAAACGTAGATTGAGTCATTCATGGAGTACACATGGTAGTATGACCATTTTCTGGTGATCATATCTCTCAGCTAAAGAATTCCATAGCACCAGGGGTCCTTAATTGTTAAGTACGCAGCCTTGAGATCATCATGAATATGATGCCTTAGAAAAATTAAATCCTTCGCTTTATCTTGTGCAGATATTGACTTATCAGTCACAATTGCGTCACCTATGCTTTTGGCTTGAAGGTGCAATTCAGCATCCAATCTCCAGTTGAGAAAATTCTGGCCTTCTAAGTTTATAGGCTTGAAATCATGCTTTATGAGGCTCAACATATTACTATATAAGATCAATAATAAAAAGTTAACATCAGAACTTTGTAGATCACCGAACAATTCATGTTCACGGTGTATGCTTCAAACAATGATGTTTCAGAAGTCTATTTATACCAAACAAATCTTGTTCATGGTATGCTTCGAACAATGATGTTCTAGAAGTCGTAGGTAAATAACAAAGACTAGATGTTCATGGTATGCTTCGAACAATGATTATATTCAAGAAATCTTTCAAACTACCACATATGGTATGCTTCGAACAATAATGTTCT
The DNA here is from genome assembly GCA_029216955.1 of Iris pallida. Lineage (NCBI taxonomy): Eukaryota > Viridiplantae > Streptophyta > Magnoliopsida > Asparagales > Iridaceae > Iris > Iris pallida. Next base: position 6,829,796 of record JANAVB010009196.1, read on the forward strand.
AGAAGTCTTATATATATAGACCAAATAATTCATGTTCATGGTCATCAGATATCTGATGGTTTTGATCTGAATATATTAACATATATACAAAAGAAAGAAAGAAGTAAAGAATAACTCCAGCGTTCTCTCCGAGAATTCGATATGCGATCAACATCGGAGTGCTATCAGAGTTTACTAAAAGAAGTAAGATGTATGGATAAAAATTAATTTTTTTGCCCTAGCGGTATGCTAAGAGATGTACAAACATCAACATCAGGCTGCGCCTAGGGTATCCATATGCAAAATAAGTAAACATAAATAACCATACATATTACCAAAGTAGAGAATCCGCAAATGGTGGCTTCACTGAGATGCTCTCGCTTATTTTCTTCCATTAGAGCTTCGTGGTAATAACGTGTTTGAATAAACGTGTAAGAAGGAAGAGAAAATAGGAGAGAAGGTCTCTTATTTGTGTAATATCATAGTGGGAGGCACATGTCTTATTTATACAAACCAATGGAAGTGTAATACTAATCTCTAACCGATGTGGGACTACTATACAAAGTGGGAATCCAGCCCTTTAGTAACCCACATTATAACACACACACATATATATATTTGTTTTTTTAATATATATATATAACATAATATATATATATATATATATATTTTTTTTTTTGGAACCAGGTAAATTGTTTCTGGAATCGCTCCCACTGGGATTCGAACTCCTGACCACTCGGGCCGCATGCATCTCTCTTAACCACTAGGCTAGAGGTCATCTGCAAAAAAGAATATTTCTAATCTGACCACCCCAAGATTCGAACCCAAGTCTAACCATTATTCACCTCCTATATATATATATATATATATATATATATATATATATATATATATATATATATATATATATATAAAAAAAAAAATATATATATATATATATATATATATATATATATAACCCAGTTCGATGGGAGACGGCCTAAGTAAAACCCTAGGCGATAACCCAGTTCGATGGCAGCTAATAATGACGAGGGGGCGGACGGAAGACCTCCAACTGGGACGCTGGCTTGGGATCCGAGACTAGAAGGCAGAATTGTGAGTGGGCGGTCATGGCGGGCTGACGAGAAAAGATGGACGAAGGTCTCGTATAGAAGACAAGGGAGACGTAACAGGACATTACAGAAAGGAGGCTGGAGGAGGAGCATCGACGCTCAAAGTAATAGGGACGGGGACGGGTTATAGGAGGGTACAATATCCTGAATCTCTACATAATAGAGGAAGACAGGGATGGAGGAACGGTACGTCGGTGAGCCAACCAGGTGCAATGACACCAATGGGTAAGGAAGATAATAGGGAAGTACTAAAAGCAATACGACTGTCTGCATCGAAGAAAGGAAAGCAAGTGCTTGATGGCCCGATCAAAAGCAAATCATGGGTAGAGATGCTTCGACCCAGGGAGAATGAGACAAATGGTCAGATGGCGTATATTGAGCCAAAGATGGTGGGATCTCAATGTCGAACTTCGTTCACGCATGAGGAACTGGAAGAGACAGAGACGTATTGGAAGAACTCTATCATACTATATGTATTTGGAAATAGGAATTCTATTGGAAGATCAGGACATACGCTAATCGGGTATGGCATCCTAAAGGAAATATAGAGTTCTTCCGACGTGATAATAGGTTTTACTTGGTCCGATTCGGATTGCATGAAGATATAGAAAGGATTCAGCAAGGGGGACCATTGATCTTCGATGGAAGACTAATCATAATGAAGGAATGGACTCCCAATATTCGATGTGTGAGAAAGAAAGGTGTTGCACTCGGTCCCGGTATGGATTTGACTCCCAGAGTTGCTTGTTCATTATTGGAGTCTATCAATGATGACAAAATTGGCTAGTGTGGTAGGGAAACCAATAATGGCGGATGAAGGGACTACATATCGAACACGAATGGGCTTTTCTCGTATATTCGTAGAAATTGAAGCAGGAAAAGATCTTCCAAATACTATTGAGTTCGAGGTGCCGTCAGGGGAAGTGTTTACTAAGCGTGTAAAGTACGAATGGGTCCCGCCCGTCTGTAGTAGATGTGGCTGCTTTGGGCACCCTAAGCGAGAGTGCCAGGTGGCTACAGCGACGGATGGCATCGAAGAGAAAGGGATAGAAGATGTCGAGATGGTTGAGGATGCCAATGTACACAGACATTCGACAGATGGGGTTAGTGGAGAAGGAAACAGCTCCAAAACCATAAATAATCGTGAAGGATTGGAGGTGGATATAGATATTAGTCTTGGAAACATTAATAACACCAAAGGAGTATCATCCACAGGTGAGCAGCAACCAAACTGGCCTGGGGAACAAGTTTCTAATGCCTCAAGCTTTGGAGAATTGGTGGCGTTCCAGACACAACAAAATAACTTGAGAGATGGTCGGGTGATATCAAAACACGCCAGGCACAAAACCGGGACAGGGATAAATCGAAAGGAGGGTACGGCTAGGCATGACACGAGGACTCTTACTCAGGGAGGTAGTGCAGAGATGGGAAGTAGGAGAGACATACTGCTACTAATATAAATGACTCTAGACCGCTGGTGCTCGGGACATCTCAGGAAATCTATATAGATAATCCTAGGTGGCAAGAACTGCATACACCGAGAGACAACGAAGCCAGGCCGAATCAGAATAGACCAGAAGAGAATACTGATGAGCATGTTACTACCCCAGGTGACATAACTCTGGACCTTACTGGGAAGGAAAATTATAATTAATGTCATTGATCTCCTAGAATGTTCGGGGGCATGCTTGCTGGATTGATGGTAGGAAATTAGTGAAGTCATAAGTAAAGGTAAATATGATATCTGTGCCATTCTTGAGTCCAAAATAAAGATAGAGCATGCTGGCACATAGGATTCATAGGAACTGGAAGCAAGTACACAATCTGCAGATATGTGGAATGGCCAGGATATGGGTCAGATGGGATGAGGGGAGTTGGGATGGACAGGTTGTACACCTATCGGAGCAAATGATTGTATTGTCATTCTCGAACAATAGGGGGCTTCAAATTCTATTTGGTGCGATCTATTTGTCGAACGAAAAGGGCAGAGTTATGGAACGAAATTGTCCAGGTTAGCACTATGGCAGAAACCATGTATAAAATCTCGTTAATTCTCATGGGAGACTTCAATGCTCTTCTCTATAACCATGAAAAGGTTGGAGGTAGACGTATTTTGGATCCTATATTGCAAGACTTTCATTAGTATTTGCATCGCTCTGGATTGCAAATATTGGATACAACAGGACATATTTGGACGTGGAATAATAAAGCTATCTATAAAGTAGTAGTTTTCCAATTGGACAGAGCTCTTGACAATCAGCGATGGCTACAAGCCTTCCCCGCTGTCGTTGCAGAAGGACTTGCCGCAGGAACATATGATCATTCGCCGCTGAGTGTTCGCCTACTAGATGCAAGTACGCCTAAGCCCCGACCGTTCCGATGTAATAACAAGTGGCACCTATCGGACGGCTATGAAGCGATTGTCCACAATGGTTTACGAACTATAGTTGAGGCCAATGTGTAATTCCAGTTCATGCAAAAGCTCAAGGCGGTTAAAGCAGGGTTGAAACAATGGAACAGATAGAGGCCGACCCGGGTACTTGTCGAGAAGGAATGGAAATTGCACGAACTCCAAACCAAGCTGCAGTAAGAATTACAAAACCAAATACTGGCGAAGGATGAGGAAGGCAAGTTCAAACCGTTGCTTTGATCCGTATGCAGGAGAAAATCGATCTGGCTCAGAGGGCAAAATATGCATAGGTAATAGAGGAAGATAAATGTACAAAGTTCTACTACAACATGGTCAACACTAGAATGCATCAAAATGGAGTCACGAGACTTTTGGGCCCGGATGGGAAGGAAGTCACCTCAGAGAAAGACTTGCAGAAGGAGGCTATCAGGTATTATGACTCATTATATAATCAACATGATTGTTTAACCATTTTTCCAGAGCTCGTATGTAAAATATTGGTGACCGAGAAAGGGAATCAAATTCTTCTTGCTCTGGTTACGATGGAAGAAGTGGAAGACATTGTCAAGAATGCTGATCCTAACAAGTCTCCTGGTCCGGATGGCTTCGGGAGTAAATTTTACATCACTCACTGGGAGACAATCAAAAATAAAGTTTGGGAGGTGGTTCGTAACGTCTTCGTTACGGGCCAACTGTTACGGGAGATGAACCACACCGTCTTCATGCCCATCCTAAAGAATGAGGGTGCGACATCGCTGGAGGACTTCCAACCCATCGCGTGCTGCAACTACATATATAAAATTATTACTTACTTGATGTGTCAGAGAATGGCAAGTGTAATACACGGTCTGATTTCTTCAAATCAATCTGTATTTGTTAAAGGTCGATCCATCGTTGATAATTGTTGAGAATCAATAAGGGACTTTAGTCCCACATTAGAAAATGTAGTATGAAGAGGAGTTGGAACCTCTATAAGTAGCAAGTAGTAGCCCATCAATAAAATTATCCATTATTCATTTTCTACATGGTATCAGAGCCATAACCATCCACCCCTCTCCCCCCAAAAATTTTTTCTCACCCGGCTCCAACGGCTGGCCCCCCTCCCCGGCTCCAGCAGCGCCCCCCATCCCCGCTCCAGCGGCGTCCCCCCTCCTCGGCTCCAGCGGCTTTGATACCAAGTAGAAAATGAATAATGGGCTGATTTTATTGATGGCCTTATTGCTTTCAGATGTCGGGCAATGTAGAGACAATGGAGGGTGCTGCTGATATCTGGCGGACTTTGAAGGATATGTACTCAGGCTCGGGCAATCCTATTCGGATCTTCCAACTACATGATGAACTCGATAGGGTGGTACAAGACGAACGTACCATCTCTAAGTACGCAGCTCTGTTGAAGAAGTACTGGTCTGATTTGGATTACTATGATCCTCTTGGAATAGATGATGCACAAGTCGAACCGGCATTTGCAAAGCATTTTCAGACGTTCCTGGCGTATATTTTACAGCAACGGATGATGAAGTTCTTGAAGGGGCTCAATATTGTATTTGAGCAGAGAAGAAATGTACTACTCGCACAACCCACGCTTCCAACCTTAGAAGAAGCCATAGCTGCCATGGCACAAGAAGAAGCTCGATTGAAGTTGATGCCCAACAAGGGCTACTTCTAGGGAGAGCAAGCTGCTGTTGAAAAGTTTGTCCTTGCCGTCTTCAATCAGCCTCCCTCTGTGGGCGGTATTTACCACAACTGTGGTGACTCAGGACATTACATTAGAATTAGTCCAAAACTCCTGGAAGATCAGTCAAATAATCGCGGACGGGGCCGTAGAGGACGTCGTGGTAGTAGAGGTAGAAGAGGAAATTATTTTAAAGGACACAAAGCAAATCTGGCGGAAGAAGGGGGAGACATTCAATTGGCTGAAATAACCCCTCTTGAGAGGGAGTTCATTGCGAGATTATGAGGCACGAAGCTGGGTTCGGATGACAGTCAAGTTAGTCCTGGGGCGTCATCTATCTCAGGGGATCATGACATCACTTGCTTTGTCCAAACCAGTACAGGTATACCTGCGCGTGCTCTTGCATCTGTCCATCAGCCATGTTGGATTATGGACTCTGGGGCATCTCGACATGTCACGGGGTCCCACGATGTGTTCCAGGACTATACTCACCTACCGTTGCCGGAGAGTATTCAGACTGCTGATGGTACCTAAAGACCTCTATCATGGGTAAAGGCACTATCCCATGCACCCCTTCTCTCACTCTCACCAATGTCTTACATGCTTCATCTTTTCATGTCAATCTTATATCTATTAGTGCCATTATCCTTGACGTAAACTATACTGTTTCCTTTAACATTCCTACGGTGACTTTTCAGGAGAAGGGGACAAGATGACGACTAAGGACTGACACATGGCATAAGGGGCTGTGGTACTTGGACAGGACCGAACTGGATGAAGTATTGGCCTCTCTAGTAGCAGACGTACAACTGGACGCTTCACGTCGCAGTGTAGAAGACGAATTACTACTCCACCACCAGCGTGTCGGGCATTCTTCCTTTCAAGTTATTAGTCGAATGTATCCGTCCTTATATCAAAGGGTGGATAAACAGAAGTTATTTTGTAATGCATGTGAGTTGGAAAAACATACCAGGAGCTCGTATGCGAGCTCAGGGAATATAAGTTCTGCTGCATTTGATATGATACATTCGGACGTATGGGACCCTTGTCCTACAACCGGTATTAACGGTTTTAGATGGTTCGTCACTTTTATTGACTGTTATATCCGCGTGACCTGGGTCTACCTTATGAAGAATAAAAGTGACGTCCTTAAGGCTTTTCAGGATTTTCATCGCCGGGTGAAAACATAATATAACGTTAAAATAAAGAGTTTTTGGTCTGACGATGGGACAGAGTATACTAATAAGAGGGTTGCTGAGTATTTATCTACTCATGGAATACTACATCAAACTTCATGTGCCTATACACCGGCACAAAATGGTGTGGCCGAACGGAAGAACAGGCACCTGCTGGAGGTCGCACGGACGATGATGCTGGCTATGAATGTCCCGAAACACTTATGGGGGCAAGCTGTATTGACGGCCTCTTATCCCATCAACAGAATGCCGTCTCAGATATTGGACTGGAAGACACCGTTAGAGATGCTTACTGGTGCAACTACATACACTGTTCCCCTAAAAGTATTTGGGTGTGTGTGTTTTGTCCAAGATAATAGGCTAAGAGTTGGCAAACTAGATCCAAGAGCGATTAAATGTGTATTTGTCGGGTACACAGCGACTCAGAAGGGATACGCATGTTAGAGCCCACTTGAGCGAAAGATGTTTGTTAGCATGGACGTTACATTCAGAGAACTTGAACCATACTATAGTCCAGATGCAGGTTCGACATTTGCTGACACACCTAACACAGAGGGTGTTAGACGTGAGGGAAAGATAATAAGTCCAAACGTGGTAGTCGGATCGATCCCGTGCCCGGTCATGGAAAATTGGACGAAGGAAGGAGATAGCAGTGACTCTAATACAGAGAATGAAGAAGAAGATACATATGTTATGCAGGAGGAGACAAGAGAAAAAGAGCCCAGTATTGTGCCATGTCCATTGCCTACTGTGTCGTTTCCATTGCTTAGTCCCTCGTCTACTCCTACCCCAACTCTTGAAGATGTTGCCCCCACACTGAATCACTCTGATTCTGATACGGATTTCTCTGACTCGGATGGTATGATCTCTCTAACACCTATTGCTCCCTCTCCACCACCTATTGCTCCCTTAAGGAGATCTTCTCGCATCAATACGGGTAAGGCTCCTAGTCGTTATGATGATTATGAACATGACATTGCCAATTTCTTATCTTATTCTAAGATTTCTATGAATTATCGAGCCTTCATTGCATCGTTAGACTCTACATCTTTGCCTAAGTGTTGGCAGGAAGCAAAGAAAGATCCAAGGTGGAAAGCTGCAATGATGGAAGAACTTGGGGCACTAGAGAAAAATAAGACATGGAAGCTGGTTCCATTACCCAAAGGGAAGAAAACTGTGGGATGCAAATGGGTGTACATAGTGAAGGAGACACCAGAAGGAAAAGTAGAGCGGTACAAGGCGAGGTTGGTTGTAAAAGGATACACACAATCGTATGGCATCGACTATGATGAGACGTTTGCCCCGATAGCGAAAATGAGTACGGTAAGAACTCTGGTCTCCGTTGCAATAAACTATGGATGGAAGCTATACCAATTAGATGTTAAAAATGCCTTTCTCCACGGGGACCTGCAAGAAGAAGTGTACATGGAGCTCCCACCAGGATGCTATACGACAGAATCAGACGGAGAGACATCGCTTGGAAAAGTGTGTAAACTAAAGAAGTCGCTATACGGGCTCAAGCAATCTCCTCGAGCCTGGTTCGACAGATTTAGAAAGACTGTTACTGACATGGGATACCATCAAACAAATGCAGATCATACGGTCTTTATTCAGCATGCAAGAGGCCATATTACTATACTTGATGTATATGTGGATGATATAGTAATCACAGGTGATGATAAGGTCGAGATCACTAAGCTGAAATCAAAACTCACGAAGGAGTTTGAGGTAAAGGATTTAGGAGCGATGAGGTACTTTCTGGGTATCGAGGTGTGTGACGGCGAACAAGAAATTGTTCTCTCATAAAGAAAATATGCACTAGATCTGCTGAAGGAGACAGGGATGCTGGGATGCAAAGCAGCAGTCACTCCGATTAACCAGAAGTGCAAGTTGGGAGCAAAAGCAGGAGAGCTAGTTGATCGTGAAAGGTATCAAAGACTTGTAGGAAGATTAATTTATCTGGGGCACACTCGCCCTGATATCTTATTTGCGGTGAGTGTAGTGAGTCACTACATGCATGATCCAAGAACGGGTCATATGGAAGCATTATTTTAGATCTTGAGATATCTGAAAGGGATGCCGGGAAAAGGGCTATGGTTCAAGAAGAATGGACGCATAAAAGTTGAAGGATACTGCGAAGCAGACTGGACGAGTTGCATAGACGACAGAAGGTCTACCACGGGTTACTGTGTCTTTGTAGGAGGAAACCTGGTATCATGGAGAAGCAAGAAACAGTCAGTGGCAGCACGATCGTCAGCTGAAGTAGAATACAGAGCAATGGCTCTGGAAGTGTCAGAATTATTATGGGTGAAAGCACTGCTGACAGAGTTGAAGCTGGATAAGGGAGCACCGTTATATCTTCTGAGCGATAGTGAAGCTGCAATAAGTATAGCCAACAATCAAGTTCAGCATGACAGAACAAAGCACATCGAGATCGATCGATTCTTCATCAAGGAGAAGATGGAACAAGCGATACTGAAGATTGACCACGTTCGCTCAGAAGAACAAGTTACAGACTGTCTGACTAAATGTCTTAGTTCATTGAGTCTGTCAAAGCTATGTTACAAGATGGGGGTGATTAATATCTATCGTCCATCTTGAGGGAGAGTGTTGAGAATCAATAAGGGACTTTAGTCCCACATTGGAAAATATAGTATAAAAAGGAGTTGGAACCACTATAAGTAGCAAGTAGTAGCCCATCAATAAAATCATCCATTATTTATTTTCTACAATAATAACCTTATTGCATATGAGATGGTAAGAGATTTAACAAATAGGAGGAAAATTTTTTTGTATCAAGCTCGACCTACGGAAGGCGTACAATACGGTTAATTGAGAATTCTTGTGCCACGTTATGTGGATGATGGGACTCGGGGAGACGTGGATGTAAACCCACTTTCTGATTTTTTTTTTTTTTTGATTTATTTTATTTTTAATCTTATATATTTTCTAGTTAGAAAATAAATTTTATTTTCTTAATTCTATGAAAGATATTTGTATTGACAAAGGGATTTGTCAAACTATTTTTTAATTTAATTTTTTTATAAAAATATATACTTTTAAACTTATTAATTTTCTATTATCAATTATCTTTAAGTTTATATTTATAAAAATCTATTTTTAAATATTATTGACTTATTAGATATTATTGAATTTAGTTGTGGTCAATTCTAAATTATGATTGGATTTAGTCTTAATTTATTGCTATATTATTTTAGATAAGATTTTTATTTATGAAAATATACATTTAAGAATATTTGAATTATTCTTATCAATATTTTTTATATTTGATTTTATGAAATCTATTTTAAAGATTATTTAAAGTATTAGATATTATTTTAAAACAACATTATTGTGATTAATTATGGATTGGGATTGAGTCAAATCTAATTTAATTCATGGAAGGATTTAATTCATTGAATCTAATCTTTCCTTATTTAGAAAATTTCTTCTCCTATACAAAGGGAAGCCTCCCTTTTGTTTTTTTGCAACAAACCCAATTATTATTATGATCAATTATTGATTGAGATTTGATGCACATAGTTTGAGATTGATTTGATTTGAATTTAATGAAAGATTTATTCATTAGATTCTTGACTCTTCCAAATTTAGAAATTATGAGTCAATCTCCATCTATTTAAGGAGTCCTTATTCTTCTCCCAAAATCAAAACCCTTCCAATCTAATCCTAATTAACTATTTGCTACCCGTTATATATACCTATTGAACCTATATCATCTCCCATATTTTCTTTTCTAAAATTCCTCTCATTTTCGTACAAAATAGGCTAAAATTCGTCATAAATTCAGCCTCATTTTTTTGAAACTATAGCAACTTCGCGAAGCCGTTGCGACCAACTCCGGACTCTGTTTTATCTCTATTTTTTGTTAGAACTGTATCGAGGTTAGATTTTCAAATCTATATTTTATTTTCTAAAATTATCTACGTAAATTTTTGGAGATTTATTTGAGTGTCCATTGTCAGAAATTCGATACGTCGCACTGATTTCAAGATTTCGGGTGATCCCGAACTCTGATTCACGATCTATTTGAAGTTTTAGAAATCTAACATGAAGATCTACGATACATAATTTTTACAAAAATTCATTTAATATTTTATTTTATTCGTTGAACTCAGATTTGACCGATAATTTACCGATTTTGTCATGATTAGCCATAACGACGACTTTGGAGTTTCTCTTTATTGGGCTTATCTGGGAATCATTGGATGCTATGGATCTTAACATCATTATCTCTTCAGACCAATTATGACTATAGGTTTTGACCTATTTTGTGCCAACATGATCAAGTCACACAACAACTGCAACTTAATTTGAGACAAGTACACTATTGCTTTATGTGCTTATTATATTATAATGATATCTGTCCTTGTGTTTCATTGAATATCCAGATTGTGACACGAATGTGATACGAATGTGACACGACAGGCTTGATTGTATCGTTGCTTGTTTATTGACTGTTTAGTGAGTCGGGAAGGAAAATATCGGTAGGTATGTGAATAAAACCAAATATTGTTACTGAATGATTGCTAAGTCATACACCTCACGTATGGGTTAGTCATATACTGAATGATAGCCATCGTATGATATGCCGTATTAGCCCAGCCTCTCACATGTCGAAAAGTATTTCAAATACAATGTTTGTTTATTGTACATGTTCATTGCTAGTTGTCTTGTTCATCCATATTCTTGCTAGTGGTTTCTGGTACATATTTATTGTTTCCAGTTCATCTACATATTTCTTTATTTTCTACTACATCTCTACTGTCTAGCTTATTTTGTATTAAGTTAAATAAATACAATAGGGTTGTACTTTTCTCCTTTCCTGACTAGATCGTTGCAGGTGACTTGACATGCCTCCTACTTTTGTGCTATGGACTATACGGGAGGAGATAGAGATCTTGAAGGCCGACCTTAGATTCTGTATAGATTAGTTAGTTTCTTTCATTCAATTGTTTAGCAAATTTGTTCCCAAACATCATCTTGTTGTATTATTGGATTTGTAAATAAAATAGTTATTATGAATGAGCAAATAAATGTAATTTTTTTATATTTGAGATTGATATTGAAACCTAGACAGTGTAGTACCGCCGATGCTGTCGCGTATGCTGGACTTGGCTACGTACTCGTATCCGAAAAAGCGAGTGCAGGTCGTGACAGTGGGTGGCCCGGATACACGAGTGCATCTCCACGCCCACATTCTTCATACTGCTGAAGGGTCATCCGTATGGATTCATTCGTTGCAACAGGGGTCTTAGGCAGGGGGGACCGATTGCCCTCGTACCTTTTTACTACCGTCATGGAGTACTTTACTTGCCTTATGGTTTCTGCAGTGTTCCACAAGAGGATTACGCCATTGCATCGTCTGGTACTACCACATGTTTCACATTTGATATACGCTGATGATCTTTTGGTCTTTATGGTCCTGTCTATAGAAGGACTTACAGAGCTCGTCGGGATATTGGAGCAGTTCGGCAAACTCTCTGGGCTCCTCCTGAACAGATATAAAAGTAAGGTCTACTTTAATAGACATTGTTCGCCGGGATATTAGAGCAGTTCGGCAAACTACCGTCGGGTCGTGACAAGTTTTTTTGGTGGCTCATACAGGTCTGTTTTTGCAAAATTGTGCGAACTCGTGATAGTACATAAGTTCGTCGTACTATTGCGAGCATGTGACTAGGAAGTGCTCATTCACAATTAGGATTGATTTGATTTTAGTAGAATGGCTAGGACTAGGTATACCATAGGAAAGTCCTTATTGAATTTGACTATAGGGTAGTTAAAGTTGCTATATAAGCCATATGATTTAGGTAAAGATTTATTGAATTCTAAACCCTATTAGATAACTTGAGAAAATTTTCCTAGCGGAATGTACTATTGTGTTTCGACACAATGGTAGGATCAAAGGTGGGTAGACTATTCGCTTGGTAAATTAGGACCTCTTAGAATTCGATTTCTAATCTTGATCATTTGTGCAATCTTTTTTTCTCCTCTAATCATTATCATTCTATCGTAAAGTCTGTATATAATTCCCATTGGCCATAGTAATTTCTTTTCCTAAGAGTCAATATTATATTTCCATCTATTGAGTTTTGAGCCTAACTTGATTCAATTATCCATATATTAATTCCAAGTCGTCTTCGTTCTTTTTGTGATCATTTTATTTTCAAAAATTGATACTTTCAATTCAGGGACAGATACTTACACTTTTCCTATCATAATCGACTTGTTTGAAATTCTAGAAGCTTCATTGAAAATTCTTATGGACAGAGTTTGAAAGAATATTCGGTGACTTATAATGGCAAGAAAAATGCGTACTGTCGCCATTTATTTGAATTGTGGAGACTGTGGGTTCACTGCAGCCAGCAGTGCACTAACAAGGCATGACCCTAAGTTGAAGTAATTTTAGGTACACATAGGTTATCGAATATTATTAAAACTATGTCCTATTGTCCTATTTTTGATCTTTGAGTTATTATGTCAATATTGGATAAAGTTAATAGAATATTTGATACCTTATTATTATTTGAGTCATAAAATCAAGAGTTTACGGCAGCCAGATGTACACTGGCGAGACATGGGTTCTAGGTGAAATGACTTCAGATATGCATACGGTTTTTGAATATTATAGCGACTACATCCTTTTGGCATATGACTATTGATTTTTATGGTTCACAATTTCATGCACACTCACTTGAATTTGATTTAGTTCATATCTTTTCCTTTCTTGAACCTTTCATTCTTATCTTTTATTTTTATATCATTATTTGTAACTCCTCTTCCCGAATTAAAAAAATTATTATTATTTTATCATTATTTTACTGGATTTAAAAGTAATTTTTTTTGAAGGTTCCTGAATGATATTATATGATTAATTCTTTTATTAAAAACTAGTTTTAAACTAAATATTGTGAGAGTGCTAGATGGACTTAATAAAAATATTTTATTATATTATTAAAATTAGGAAAGGTGTTTGGTTACTATTTTGAAATTTTATTAAGTATTGGTTTCAAAAATAGTTTTGGAAAACCATAAGTATTTTCGACTATAAAAATATTTGAGACAAAGAATTTCTAAAGTATCAATTTATTTTAAATAAGATTTTGATTAATAAAAATATATTTTAAATTGGTTTAGTCATATCAAATGTTATAATCAAAATTGTTATGATCACAATTATTTCAATTAAGATTTATATTTATACTAGTATGCTTTAAATTATTTTGATGGTATCAGGAGAAAATTCTTATAAAATAAATATTTTTGAACAAATATCCTAGTTATAAATATTTAAACCTTAATCTCGTTAAATTCTAATTTTGATAAAATTTATCCTAAACCTATCTATCTCCGCAGAAGCCATTCCTTTTAATCTCACGATAAGCATTTTCTAGATGTATACATAGATATAGTAGATCCTTCTCTCTGTTCTCATTCTTTATCCAAACAGCCTCACCTACCTCATCTATATGTGTACATATGAGACCTATACATACAGAGACCACGACCCAACTCCCCTCAAAACCACGCATCAACCTGACTCTTCTGCCCTCGCTGCATAGCAGCAAAGCCACGATGTCGTCCCTACCGTCGCCCATCCCATCCTCGACTCCTTCCAGCAATCCAAACTCCACATTCTACTGTCCTTCGTAACCTCTCAGCCTCATCCCCGTTGCATTGTCACCCGCAGCCATCCCAGACATCCTCTGCCACCAGACAAAACACATCCACCCGTTCCCTTCACCACCCACATCACGCGGACCGACCAAACCACCGCTCACCGCTGACATCAATCCCCACCGGTCATCCCCCGTCCCGACCACCCAGACCCCGCAACCTCTCATCTTCGCCCCACGCCGTGACCCGTAGACACGAGGAGGCAGCACCGATCTGGGAAGATCCTCCGCTTCGTGAGCCGTCGACAGTGACCGATCCCCAAGTTCCCTAGCGGCTAGCCATCAACTTGTGAGAGCCTCGCCTTTCCGTGGGACTCGAGCGCAGCCATGTCCACACCAGCACGTTCCAGCCAACCCCGCCAGGACCCCTCCGCCGACGAGCTCCTCGTTCGTATCGAGCCGATGACGGCGCACGCAGCGTCGTCCCAGCCCCGCCTCCGTGCTCACGCCATCCTGGGAGACCATGCTTGCCGAACTCCTCGCGTCACCGCCCCACCTCCGCGTCCAGTGCCGGAGCTCCGGTGAGCTGCTTCTCATTTTCCTCTCAAACCCCTATAACTCTTCCACTTCCTCGTTGTATTTCTCTAATGCCCTTTCTCCCTATTTTATGTACTGATGGGTTACAGTAACGAGGAGGGGGGGTATTATTATTATTATTATTATTATTATTATTATTATTATTATTACTACTATAGTTTACAAAAATAGAGCATTCAAATTTCTTAGGTATTAATGCAGGCTTAATATATTATACAAAGTACAGTAAATGTATGTATGTTTATTATTATTAGTATTAATAGTTTATTAGATATTATTATTAACCACTCATTATTATTATTACTACCATTGTTATTAAATATATAAGTACTATTTTCAAAAGCTATTCGATTACCATATTGGGCCTGAGTCTAGTACTTATTTATCTTCCCAAATGCTTTATACATATACAACTTATTAATTAGGGCCTTTATAATGAGAATTATGTATATAGGTTCTTTGATTTGATGAACTTATATATATATATATATATATATATATATATATATATATATATATATATATATATATATATATATATATATATATATATATATATATATATATATATATTTTATAAATAAATAAATAAATATATATATATATATATATAAATAAATATATATATATAAATAAATATATATATAAATATATAAATAAATATATATATATATATATAAATATATAAATATATATATATATTTATATATATTTATTTTTATATATATATATATATATATATATATATATATATATATATATATATATATATATATAATATATATAAATATATAAAGAAATATATATATATATATATATATATTATATATATATATATATATATATATATATATATATTGTTTTATCTATGTAATTATAGTTTTAACCTAAACTATAGCATGACAATAATTGAGTTTTGCCCTAAAACCACTTTCTAACCTTTCAAATAGTATATAGTTTTCATAGTAAATGATTTTGAATATTGTATAGGGTGAGCCTTATCGGGACTCTTAGTGTTTCCAAAAAATGATTTATTAAAAATGACATTATGGGCTTGGGCCCTATATAAATCCTTTACGGTTTTGAAATAGTATCCTATTTGTTCCTAAATAAAAATAAATATTCTCTAAATACCTTACTACTACGATATATACATATTTTTATTAAATAAAATATATTTCATTTTCAAACCTTATAATTATATATATTTATATATATATATATATATATATATATATATATATATATATATATATATATATATATATATATATATATATATATATTCTTAAGCAAGAAATTCCTCATCAAATTCCTTTTGATTAGAATAGCCTAGTTATGATCGTAAATAATCATATTCCTATGTTCCTTACGATTTTGGGCTTTACATCGACCCTAGGCCAACTAGACTATCCTAGACTCAACAGAATTATCGGTTTCACCAACAAAGGATCCCAGGCAAGTGCACTTTCTGATTGCTTTTAATTCTGATAGTTTTCTAGTACATATCATACATATGCTCTCCTGCTTGTTGACACGCTGTACACACGAGATGGTATCATGGACCTCTACTCATTATATTCTCGTTTTATCGTGTTTCTATGTTTCGTGACTTGTTCGGGTCCATGTGTACTAATCGGGAGGCAAAATATCTTAGTAGACGTGTGAACTACCCTTTCTATCCCCCGTGTCTTTTGTAGAGAATAGCAGTCGCACATTTCACATGTGGGGTACCTGATTTACCCCCTAGCCGTTCGCACGTCGTAACTGATATTTCAACACACGTAGATAGTTGTCTCATTTATTTACTTTCTCATCGCTTGCCATGTCACCATGTTACATGTTCTTTTTCTAGTTGATATACCATGTTTTATATTCCTACTTTCATTCTAGTCATACCATGACATCAGTTTACTTTCTAGGTTTCTTCCATATGCTATTTTCATGTATTGCAAATCCTATTATGTTGTGAATAGCCTGTCGGTTTGTGTGCTTTTTCCTTTCCTGACTGGAAAACTAACATTTTTCAGGTTAGCTACGACCACTCGAAGCATTGGGGAGGCATGGGCATGCTGAGGTCAACCTAGATAGTTGAGTTAGTTTTTTTTTTCTGTTTTGTGAGACATTGTACCTTCTTCAAATATAAAACTTGTAAATTTTATAAATAGATTTAGTTGTTGTGAATGAGCTAATAAAGTTACTATTATGTGATTTTGAGCATCATGTAGCTAGATAGCGTTCTATCGTCGACACTACAGTGTAGGCTGGCTTGGACACGCACTCGTATCCCGAAAAGCGGGTGCGGATCGTGACATGTTTTTGTGGTGGCCCATACAGGTCAGTTTTCGCAAATTGTGCGAACTAGTGGGAGTACCATATTAGTCGTACTATTGCGATCCTGTGACTAGGAAATTCTCATTCACAAGTTAGTGTTAATTTGATTTTTGGATAGAGGCTAGGACTAGGAGTTTCTAATTTAATTGACCGTTGGGTAGTTAAAGTTGCTACATAGGCCTTATTGAATTCTAAACCCTATTAGATGACTTTCATAGAAGGATGCACTATTGTATTTGGATACGAGGTATGACCTAAGGTGGGTAGATTTGTAAGCCCACTTCTCGACTCTTTGAAAAAAAATTTATTTATTTTTGTATTGCTACTTAGAGAATAATTTTCATTTCTACCTCTATTATAGGTATTTGAAGTAAAGGAGATTGCCAAATTTTAGAAGAGGTTTTATTCTAGGATTATTTGATTATAATCAAGAGTTATATTTAGATTTAAAATTATTGCGATATTATTTTAGAAGATATTGTATTTATGAAAAATGTACATCTATAGATATTTGAATTATTCTTAACAATATTCGGATAACTGATTTTATTTTAAAGATTAATTAATATAATAGGATAATATTTTGTGATTGATTTGGAATAGGATTGGATCAAATCCAATTTAATTCATGGGAAGAATTGTTTCATAGATTTAATCCTTCCCTATTTAGGGTTTCCCATCTCCTATATAGGGAAGGCTTCCCTTTGTTTTCTCCCTAAGCCCCAATTCCTAACCCTAACCCCTCTTCTCAAATTTCTCTTTAAAAAAAAAATAATAATAATAATAAATTTTTGGTTTTTAAAGTTTCGGTTGTTCCAAACTAGCCCGAACCCAACCCAAGTTATAGTCATGAAGTGCGACCAACGACGTCCATGTAGATATATAGATGTGTATATATATTGGTAGTCCATTTTTAATCTCATGAATAAATTCTATAAATTGTATATTAAATATAATATATGCATTATTGCTATTTAAATTTATATTTTACTTGGAGGTAGGATAACCGTCTCTTAGAATGATCTTTTGGGATTTTTGGGATCTGTTTAGGCTATATACATACTTGTGTATAAATATATTCATAATAGGTAGACATAGTACTTTATACATATTTCCCTCGATCTTGAATATTAGAGAATAGAAACTAAACTTTATATTTCTCTTGACTTCGGTCATTTTCTTCCTAATCAATCGTCTGAAATTACAAAACTAATACTTTCTTCAATAACAGATACTTATATTTTTCTATCACGATCAACTTGTTGGAACTCTATAAGCTCCTTAGAAATTTTAGGGATATAGTTGGAATAGTTTTCGATGACTCATAATGGTAAGGCAGTAGCGCACTGTCGCCATTTATTTGAATTATGGAGACTGCGGGTTCACTGCAGCCAACAGCGCACTAGCGAGGCATGACTCCTAAGTTGAAATAATTATAGATAAGCGTGGGTGATCGAACATTATTGAAACTATGTCTTGACTGTCCTAGTTTGATCTCAGTTGTCTTATGTCAAGTATTGGATAGAGTTGAAGAAGTGTCATAACCTTATTTGAGTCATGAAACCAAGAGTTTATTGTAACTAGGTGTATACTGGCGAGGCATAAATTCTCGGTAAAGGGACTTCATCTATATATACGGTTTCGAATATTATATAGACTACATCCTTCTTGGCAGATGACTATTGTTTTCACGATTTGCGATTTCATGCAATCACCGAAAACTTTGATTTAGCCTTTATCTTTTCATTTTTCTTATCTTTTAACTTCATATCGAATTTTGTTTTCCTAGTGATCTTTTAAACGTATTTTGAATTCCTTCTATTAGATTCATAATCATAACTAAATTATGATTCTATGTTCATACCTACATAATTGATCGTGCTAAAACAATTTTGGTTTGGATCATCCTTACCGACTTTCTGATCGCAACTAAACTATTTCGATCATATTCATACTCGTGCCAAATTTTAACCATAATTAGATAACTTGCATGATTAGCCTTGATCGTAATTATCCTAAATTATATTAAAGTGATTATAATCAAATCTAGACTTCATCTAAAATTTTGATCAGTCTTTAGCAATTTTGATTGTGACTAGACCCTTTGGACTATACTTAAATCGTGCCACGCGATGTCATTTCTTAAGATTTGATTCCATTCACGATCTAACTCATCTTGATCATGGATCATATTATTTCTTGATTATATTCTTAATCATGACCAATCGTGCCCTTCAAAATTTCGGGAAAAATTTCTAAGGTGGGTAGAATTTTCGATTGGTGCATTGTCCTTAAGGTTATTGTTAGCTTTTGTGAGAACACTTAGAGCATTTTAGGATTCAAGGCCATAGCCTAAAGTTTTAACACCAAGTCGTACCTATTACCCCTTCCATTTGCACCCTAGTGGAGCATAATTTTTCCTTTTCTTTTCATCTATTATATCAATATTTTTTTCATAATCTTACCATTTTTTTCCGATCAAACCAGTCCGTCTATCTTAGTAGTCCATAAATTCGAGGACAAATTTAGTTCTAAGGTGGGTAGATTTGTAACTCCTCTTCCCGAAATAAAAAAATACATTATTATTATTATTTTATTGGATTTAAAAGTAAATTTTTTGAAGGTTTCTGAATGATATTATATGATTAATTCCTTTATTAAAAACTAGTTTTAAACTAAATATTGTGAAAGTGCAAGATGGACTTAGTAAAAATATTTTATTATATTATTAAAATTAGGGAAGGTGTTTGGTTACTATTTAGAAATTTTATTAAGTATTGGTTTCAAAAATAGTTTTGGATGACCAAAAGTATTTTCGACTATAAAAATATTTGAGAAAAATAATTTCTAAAGTATCGATTTATTTTAAATAAGATTTTGATTAATAAAAATATATTTTAAATTGTTTTAGTCATATCAAATGTTATAATCAAAAATTTTATGATCACAATTATTTCAATTAAGATTTAGAATTATAATAGTATGCTTTAAATTATTTTGATGGTATCAAGAGAAGATTCTTATAAAATAAATATTTTTGAACAAATATCCTAGTTATAAATATTAAAACCTTATTCTCGTTAAATTCTAATTTTGATAAAGTTCATCCTAAACCTATCTATCTCCGCAGAAGCCATTCTTTTTAATCTCACGATAAGCATTTTCTAGATGTATACATACATATAGCAAATCCTTCTCTCTGTTCTCAGTCCTTATCCAAATAGCCTCACCTACCTCATCTATATGTGTACATATGTGACCTATACATACAGAGACCATGACCCAACTTCCCTTAAAACCACGCATCGACCTGACTTCTCCGCCCTCGTCGCGTAGCAGCAACGCCATGATGTCGTCCCTACCGTCTCCTATCCCGTCCTCGACTCCTGCCAGCAATCCATACTCCAACGCCTGTCGTCCCCCGCAACCATCCCAGACATCTTCCACCACCATGCAAAACACATCCAGACATCTTCCACCACCATGCAAAACACATCCATCCGTTCCCCTACACCACCCACATCATGCGGACCGGCCAAACCACCGTTCACCGCTGACATCAATCCCCACCGGTCGTCACCCGTCCCGACCACCAGGACCCCACAACCTCTCATCTTTGCCCCACGCCGTGACCCGCAGACACGAGGAGGCGGTGCCGATTGGGGAAGATCCTCCGCTCCGTGAGCCGCCGACAGTGACTGATCCCCAAGTTCCCTAGCCGCTATCCATCGACTTATGAGAGCCTCGCCTCTCCGTGGGACTCGAGCACGGCCACGTCCACACTAGCACTCTCCAGCCAACCCCGCCAGGACCACTCCGCAGACGAGCTCCTCGCTCGGATCGAGCCGATGACGGCGCCAGCAGCGTCGACCCAGCCCCGCCTTTGTGCTCGTGCCATCCTGGGCGACCACGCTCACCGAACACCTCGCGTCACCGCCCCACCTCCGCGCCCAGTACCGGAGCTCCGGTGAGCTGCTTCTTCTTTTCCTCTCAAACCCCTATAACTCTTCCCCTTCCTCGTTTTATTTCTCTAATGCCCTTTCTGCCTCTTTTATGTACTGATGGGTTACAGTAACGAGGAGGGAGAAATAGATGTATACATAGGGGGTTTTATTATTATTATTATTATTATTATTATTATTATAGTTTACAAAAACATAGCAGTTCAAATTTATTAAGTATTATTGCAGGCTTAATATATTATACAAAGTACAGTAAATGTATGTATGTTTATTGTTATTAGTATTAATAGTTTATTGGATATTATTATTAACCCCTCATTATTATTATTACTACCATTGTTATTAAATATATAAGTACTATTTTCTAAAGTTATTCGATTACCATATTGGGCCTGAGTCCAGTACTTATTTACCTTCCCAAATGCTTTATACATATATAACTTATTAATTCGGGCCTCTATAATGAGAATTATGTATATAGGTTCTTTGATTTGATTTGATTTGATTTATATATATATATATATATATATATATATATATATATATATATATATATATATATATATATATATATATATATTGTGTTTTACCTTTTTACCTATGTAATTGTAGTTTTAACCTAAACTATAGCATGACAATAATTGAGTTTTGCCCTAAAACCACTTTCTAACCTTTCAAATAATATATAGTTTTCATCGTAAATGATTTTGAATATTGTATAGGGTGAGCCTTATCGGGACTCTTAGTGTTTCCAAAAAATGATTTATTAAAAATGATGTTATGGGCTTGGGCCCTATATAACTCCTTTGGGGTTTTGAAATAGTATCTTATTTGTTCCTAAATAAAAATAAATATTCTCTAAATACCTTACTACGATATATACATATTTTTATTAAATAAAATATATTTAGTTTTCAAACCCTATAATGATTTCTAAATAACTTTAAATAATTTTCTAGATATATATATATATATATATATATATATATATATATATATATATATATATATATATATATATATATATTCTTAAGCAAGAAATTCCTCATCAAATTCCTTATGATTAGAATAGCCTAGTTATGACCGTAACTAATCATATTCCTATGTTCCTTGCGATTTTGGGCTTTACATCGACCCTAGGCCAACAGGACTATCCTAGACTCAACAGAATTATCGGTTTCACCAGCAAAAGATCCCAAACAAGTGCACTTTCTTATTACTTTCAATTCTGATAATTTTTTAGTACAAATCATACATATGCTCTCATGCTTGTTGACACGCTGGACACACGAGATGGTATCCTGGACCTCTACTCATTATATTCTCGTTTTATCGTGTTTTTGTGTTTCGTGACTTTTCGGGTCCATGTGTACTAGTCGGGAGGGAAAATATTTTAGTAGACGTGTGAACTACCATTTCTATCCTCCCGGTCTTTCGTGGAGAATAGCAGTCGCATAATTCACGTACGGGGTGCCTGATTTCCCCTAGCCGTTCACACGTCAATACTGATATTTCAATACAGGTAGATAGTTGTCTCATTTATTTACTTCTCACCACTTGCCATGTCACCATGTTTAAATGTTCTTTTTTCTAGTTGATATACCTGTTCTATATTTCGGTTTTATTCTAGTCATAACCATGACATCAGTTTACTTTCTAGTTTTCTTCCCACATACGCTATTTTCATGTATTGAAAATCCTATTATGTTGCGAATAGCCTGTCGATTTGTGTGCTTGTTCCTTTCTTGACTGGAAAACCAACATTTTTTAGGTTAGCCGCGACCACTCATAGCATTGGGGAGGCATGGGTATGCTGAGGTCAACCTAGATAGTTGAGTTATTTGTCTTTTCTATTTTTGAGACATTGTACCTTCTTCAAATATAAAACTTGTAAATTTTGTAAATCGATTTAGTTTTTGTGAACGAGCTAATAAAGTTAATATTATGTGATTTTGAGCATCATGTGGCTAGACAGCGTTCTACCGCCGACACTGCGGCGTAGGCTGGCTTAGACACACACTCGTATCCCGAAAAGCGGGTACGGGTCGTGACATTATTAGGTTTTCTAGTAATCTTTTAAACCTATTTTGATTTCTTTTCACTAGATACATAATCGTATCTAGATTTGATAATCGTGCCTAAATGATTTGGTTAAGTAGCGGATCATGCCGAAACAATTTCGATTTGATCATTCTTAAACGATTTTGATCGCGACTAGACTACCTTGATTATATTTCGATCAAGCCAATTCGTATTTTTTCCTAGATTTTGATCCTATAATCGTGCCTGAATGATTTTGGTCAATAAATAATCGTGCCTAATGACTTTTCTTGTTGAGAAAATCCTATTTCGATTATATCCTAACTAAGCCTAGGTTTTGAGTAACCCTTTTTGACCATATTTTGATCGTGTTAAATCATATCTTTTCTTGAGCTCTCGATTCAATCCGCGATTATGCCTAATCTATTTTGATCGTTAATCGTATCATTTTTTGATTATATTCTTAATCGTGCCTAATCGTATCCTTTGAAATTTCGAGGACAAAATTTTTCTGAGGTGTGTAGATTTATAAGCACACTTCCTGAATTTTTTTTTTTATTTATTTTATTTTTAGTCTTATATATTTTCTAGCTAGAAAATAAATTTTATTTTTCTTAATTATGTAAAAGATATTTGTATTGACGAAGGGATTTGTCAAACTATTTTTTAAATTTGATTTTGTTTTTAAAAATATACTTTTAAACTTATTAATTTTTTATTATCAATTATCTTTAAGTTTATATTTATAAAAATCTATTATTAAATATTATTGACTTATTAGATATTATTGAATTTAGATGTAGTCAATCCTAAATTATGATTGGATTTAGTCTTAATTTATTGCTATATTATTTTAGATGAGATTTTTATTTGTGAAAATATATATTTACGAATATTTGAATTATTCTTATCAATATTTCTGATATTTGATTTTATGAAATCTATTTTAAAGATTATTTAAAGTATTAGATATTATTTTAAAGTAATAGTATTGTGATTAATTATGAATTGGGATTGAATCAAATCTAATTTAATTCATTGAAACTAATCTTTCCTTATTTAGGAAATCTCCCATCTCCTATATAAAGGGAAGCCCCCCCTTTGCTTTTTACCATAAACCCAATTATTATTATGATCAATTATTGACTAAGATTTGATCCATATAGTTTGAGACTGATTTGATTTGAATTTAATGGAAAGATTTATTCATTAGATTTTTGACCCTTCCAAATTAAAAAATGAGTCAATCTCCATCTATTTAAAGAGTCCTTATTCTTCTCCCAAAACCAAAACCCTTCAAATCTAATCCTGATTAAGTATTTGCTATCCATATATACCTATTGAGCCTATGCCATCTTCCATATTTTCTTTTCCAAAATTTCTCTCTTTTTTGTACAAAATAGGCCAAAATTCGTAATAAATTCAGCCTCGTTCTTTTGAAGCTATAGCAACTTCGCGAAGCCATTGCGACCAACTCTAGACTCCATTTTATCTCCAGTTTTTTTGTTAGAACCATATCGATGTTTGCTTTCCAAATATATTTTATTTTCTATAATTATTTACGTGAATTTTTGGAGATTTATTTGAGTGTCGGTTGTCCGAAATCGACACGTCGTACTATTTTCGAGTTTTCGGGAGATCGCGAACTCCGATTCGCGATCTGTTTGAAGTTTTAGAAAGCTGACATGATAATATACGGTATATAATTTTTCTAGAAATTCGAAAATTTATTTAGTATTTTATTTTATTCGTTGAACTCGGATTTGACCGATAATTTATCGATTTGGCTACGATTAGCCATAACGACGACTTTGGACTTTCTCTATATTGAATTATCTGGGAATCATTGGATGTTTATGGATCTCGACATCATTATCTCTTCAGACTAATTATGACTATAGCTTTTGACCTATTTTGTGCATACATGATCAAGTCACACAGCACTGCAACTAAACTCGAGACAAGTACACTATTGCTTTATGTGCTTATTACATTATAATGCTATATCTTCTTGTGTTTCATTGAGTATCCAGATTGTGACACGATTTTACACGATAGGCTTGATTGTATCATTGCTCGTTTATTGACTGTTTAGTGAGTCGGGAGGAAAAATACTCGGTAGGTATGTGAATAACTGTTACTGAATGATTGCTAAGTCATACACCTCACGTATGGGTTAGTCGTACCAATACTGAATGATAGCCATCGTATGATGTGCCGATTTACCCACCGTTCACATGTCAAAAAGTATTTCAAACATAATGTTTGTTTATTGTACATGTTCATTGCTAGTTGTCTTGTTCATCTATATTCTTGCTAGTGGTTTATGGTACATATTTATTGTTTCCAGTTCATCTACATTTGTTTTACTTTCTACTTTCTACTACTACTGCGTCTCTACTGTCTAGCTTATTTTGTATTAAGTAACATAAATGCAATAGGGTTGTACTTTGCTCCTTTCCTGACTGGATCGTTGCAGGAGACTTGGCAAGCCTCATACTTTTGTGCTATGTACTATATAGGGGGAGATAGAGATCTTGGAGGCCGACCTTAGATTCTGTATAGATTAGTTTCTTTCATTCAATTGTTTAGCAAATTTGTTCCCAAACAACATCTTGTTGTATTATTGGATTTGTAAATAAAATAGTTTTTGTGAATGAGCAAATAGATGTGATTTTTTTGTATTTAGATTTATTGAAACCTAGACAGCGTACTACCGCTGATGCTACGACATAGGCTGGACTTGGCTCCGTACTCGTATCCCGAAAAGCGGGTACGAGTCGTGACAGTGGGTGGCCCGGGTACAAGAGTGCATCTCCATGCCCACATTCTCCGTACTGCTTAAGGGTCATCCGTATGGATTCATTCGTAGCAACAGGGGTCTCAGGCAGGGGGACCCATTGTCCTCGTACCTTTTCACTATCGTCATGGAGTACTTTACTTGCCTTATGGTTTCTGTGGTGTTCCATAAGAGGATTATGCCATTGCATCGTCAGGTACTACCACATGTTTCATATTTGATATACGCTGATGATCTTTTGGTCTTTATGGTCCCTTCTATAGAAGGACTTACATAGCTTGTCGGGATATTGGGGCAGTTCGGCAAACTCTCTGGGCTCCTCCTGAACAGATATAAAAGTAAGGTCTACTTTAATAGACATTGCTCAGATAATGAAGAGCATGCACATATTATTGGCTTGGAACGGGATGAGCTGCTAGTAAAATACTTGGGCATACCACTGTCCACTAATTATACCAAGGATATTGACTGTCGAGGACTTGTCGAATATGTTCAGCGAAGAACAGAAGGTTAGCACGCCCAGAACCTCTCGTTTTGTGGACGCATCGAGTTGGTTAGAGCGGTGATCACGTCTGTAGCATCATACTGGTTGCAATCAATCATGCTTCCATCGGCTGATTGATAAAATTAAAAAAATTATGCCTGTCACGCCCCAGAACCAGAATACTGGCAAGTAGGGATGGACTAGGCCAGCTACATATTTCAAAGTACTCCAGTACCCCAAAATAATGTATAAGCTGTATAGACATGGAGGATTACTACTACAATCCAACAGTCAATCCTAGGTCAACCAATCTTAGGTATCTCAATCACAGGCCAATATACAAAGTACAAGAAGTATGATCATCAGACATAAAATAGTAAAGCATCCCAAACTATGTATATATGGATGATCATGAAGCTAGTAATACAAAATGAAGAACTAGCAAGAGTAATAGTCATACATGATAAGCTCTAGCTATAGTCTAGAATACGCTAATCATGTTTAGGCCCATAGGCTAAATGTCAAGATCCAAAACATGAGCTAAACACGTGCTCGGAGGCAAAACGCCACAAAAGAATATGTACATAACTAGTAGAAGAATGATATAGGAAAACCCACTAAGGTACTCTGGTGCTCCGGGTAGTCACCGTCGAGTAGATGGTACAGAAGATCCTCCGAGCTCCTCTATTAGATCTGGCCAAACAAAACCAGTGGGGTCAGACCCCCAATAGCATGTACCACAAAGGAAGCCAAACTACGAATTAAAACCAGCAATAACTAACATAGCAATGGATAGAGACAGAAATAAGTAAATATGGATCGAGACTCGTGCACTACCAACGTACTTTCCGAGAATAGAAGATAATAATCAACACATGGAGCATAAAGTAAATAATAGTGACCTAAAGTAACTGTGGACATGTAATTAAACGGAAGCATATGAATGTGAAATAAACTGAACAATGTAAGAGAAATGGTATATGTGAGTATGTGAGATAACTGGGACATGTGAGCATGTTAGATAATTGGGACATGTGAGCATGTTAGATAACTGGGACGTGTGAGTATGTAAGATAACTGGAACATGTGAGCATATTATATAACCTAGGACATGGGAGCATGTTAGATAACTAGGACAATGTGAGTATGTAAAAACTATATAGAACGAGAAATGATAAGATAACTTAGGAACTATTATGGAACCCAAGTTACAACCCGTAAACCAAACAAGGACCGCGGTTATAACCCTTCTCCTAAACAGAACATAGTCTCTAATCATTTATCGGCAAAAGTAAGGCATAAACAATGACGTACTGAAATAAACAAATTCGGACACTACCTAGACAAAACTAGACTAGACTGGACTCCATACAACAATCACGGTCAAGCAGTAGGTACGGCTTTATACATTAGCTAACTAGGGTTATCACAATCCTAATTACTAACATATGTATGGGCTGCAGGTAATTGGGAAATTCTCCCATCCTAATGATCTAGGTAATCAAACTAGTTGTCTAGTCCTTAACATGTTTTTGTTGGATTCTGGGTGTGGCATTCCGCAGAATCCACCCTAGACATGATATGCAAGACTGGACAATTCAAGAAAGTGCACTATAACAAGCCACAACAAGAAAATATAATAAGCTGAAGCTAGGAGTGCGCTACGACGAGGCACTATAGAGAAAATAGGGAGTGCACCATGACAGGTCACTATTATGTAAGCAAAGAAAGACATATACAAGAGTGCACCACGACGGGTCACTATAAAGATATTGGGAGTGCGCCATGACAGGCCACTATCATATAAGGAAGGAAAATACATATAACATGTGTGCGCCATTACGGACCATAACAAAGAACTATTTGACATGGCATAGACTGTAGAGTACAATAAATCCGGAAAGGCATGGCAATACATATCATAGCATATAAGAATGAATCGAAAGGAAAGACATATCATCGCATGTGAGAAGGAATAAATAAAATTAAGTACCTGATATAGAATAATAATTAAACATGTGCTAGTGTCAAGTGTGTATAGGGTATACAATTATTCTCTAACTATACAAGATCATCAAGATGAGATCATGTTGTCATGTTCAAGTCAAGTTCAATATTAACAAGTTATCAAGTCGGGTCATCGTAAGTTAAGCCAAGTACAGAAAACATGCCAAGAAGATCAAGAACTATGATTGAAATTATCAGTCGCATATGAACTCTAATTAAAGTAAAACAGAAGATTCTTGAAGCCAAGACAAAGATCTACAAATTTCATGTTTTTAGTTTTTCGAGATTCTAGCTACAAAATAGCTTAAACATACCAAAACAGCCATTCACGCGCACGTGGACAAAACATTCCACGACGCGCGGGGCACGAGACCACGACGCGCTGACGCACGACAAACGAATCGCACAGGTGCGCGGTCGCGAAACGTGCAGCACGTGGATGCATGGTGCATGGAGCACGAGAGCACGACACGCGGCGCGCAAAAACGCGCAGCACGCGGATGCACGGCACGTTAACGTACAGCACGCAGATGCATGGCACGTAGAGCATGAGAGCACGGCGAGTATGCGTGCAACCAACGAATCACGTAGGCACATGGCGCACGAAACGTGCAGCACGTGGATGCACGACGCGTGAGGCACGGGAGCACGGCGTGCAGGCGTGCGACCAACGAATCGTACTGGCGTGCGGCACACGAAACGTGCACTGTGCTGTTCATCTTCCCAGCAGCACCGAAGATGTGCAAGAATCCCATGAACACAAAATGCCATAATTTACTAAAAATAAATCAAAATCAAGTGGTTCAAAAGCCAAAATTGGGTAGAATAAAATTTCCTACAACATGGAACCATTAGCTTTTGGAAATAACAAAGTTTAAGGGATCAAAACCAAGAAAAAACTGAGAAAACTATAAACATAGGTCTAAAAAATGTAAACATCAAAACAAAAAACTTCAAGTTCTAAAGAGGCTTAGAATCATGCAAGGAAAAAATAGAACAAACAAAAATGGCAAAAAAACAATATTGTTCAAGATTTGGCAAGATGTACTTGCCTAGATTAAGCTCCAAGCCTAATCTTCTACTCCTCCTCCTAGGGGGGTTAGACACCACACTCAAGGCCTCAAGGCCAAACTCTTGGCAAGCTCCAAGGGGAAAGAAGAGAAGAAGAAATGAAGAGAGAGTGAAGAGAATAAAAAAAGAGGAGGGAAAGTGAAAGGATATATATAGAAGGAGGATTAATCATAACCGTTGGATGGTGATCCATGTGAAGATCAAAGTCAATCCTAGCCATAAAAAAAAACTATGTCTCCATTGGATAATAGGATGCATCTACACTATTCACGAAAATATCGAAAATACTATTCATAAAAATATCTGAAATCTAAAATATGTAAAATATGGAAAATCGGTCCGGACGGTATGCCATCAGTATACACTGGTATACTGGTAATATGCCGGTCAAGGAGAAAATCTGTAAGTTGGAAAAAATTTAAAGCGTTCCGAAAACCAAGAAAATACAAAATATAGTACAAAATTATGTATCCGTAATAAATACCGATACTATGAGACGAGTCTCACAGTGCCAATTTCATTTGACGAGGTGGTGTTCATGCAATTGGATGGGACACCTTATGTAGACCTAAAGTTGAAGGTGGGGTCGGTTTGCAACCACTACGCATGTTGAGGGATGTTGCGGGGATGAAGCTGACATGGAGAATGCTCTCATCAGATGCCTGGTGGGCGACCTGGATGCGGGCTAAATACTTGAAGGGTGGTAGTTTTTGGACATATCGGAGGAACAACAATGACTCTGTGTCGTTCAAACATTTACTAGTCTATAGAAATAAGGTGAAGATAGAAATCTCTCGAGTGTTCGAAGACGCAGCTACAACCAGTTTCTGGTTCGATCCTTGGCCAGCTCACACAAGAGTTTGGATTCAATATGGATACACCGATACGATCGTAGAACACAGTACCAAAATTTGTATGTGTATATGAATATGTTATATATGTGTGTATTACATTACATATTCAGAGCTGTATCGGTACTTCAATTGCACGTTATCGTTTCTAACTAATACAATTCTTCAGGGATTGTATAGACTAGAAATCTATGTACAAAGTTCAAATGGGCTTGGTCGACTTTATAGATGATTTTGTTGTTTTTAGACATCGTTTTCATGAGCTGCGTAACCATGAGAAATGGTGGAGTGTCAAGGAAGAGGTTGAGGGATATGATCATCGTCAACCAACAGTTCATGATGGAGGATAATTGTCTTGTTGCTCAACATATACGTAATATATAGTTTGATAACTTTTTTATTATGTACATTCTTTCTTTACTTTGTATCATAATAATATTAGTTTGATGAATAAATGATGAGTTGCTTTCTTTATTTAGGTTGAAAGGATGAGAGCAGAGATAATGGAGGGAAAGATACGGTTCGCTAGTCATCTCACTCGTAAACCAACTATTACTGTGATAATGAATTATGAGTTGTTTGTTTTGTTTAGATTGAGAGGATGAGAGCAAAGATGATGGAGGAATAGATACGATTCGCTAGGCACGTGCACGTAAATTAGGATTTGATGTTCATTTACGTGCAATAATATCAGAGTAATTTTTTCTTTTACTTGCAACGCACGTACATGTGACTAGCGAACGTATCTTTCCGTCCATCATCTCTACTTTCATTCTCTCAACCTATACAAAACATATAGCTTATTATTTATTTATTCATCATAGTAATTAGTTAGTTTACAAGAGAGATAACATGTCCAGCGAACCGTATATTTCCCTCCATCATTTCTGATCTCATACTCTCAACCTAAACAAAACAAACACTAGACATTCATTCACCACAATAATATTATCATGATACAAAGTAAACAAAAGATGTACTACACAAAAAAAAGAAATAGACAGATAAAACTATATATTACGTATATGTTGAGCAACAGGACAATCATCCTCCACCGTAATCTTGTTGGTTGACGTCGACCATATCCCTTGGCCTTTTCCTCGACACACCACCATTGCTCATGGTCAAGCAGCTCATAGAGGAGGGGTATAAAACAACATAATTATCTGCAAAGTCAACCAAGTCCACCTGGGCTTTGTACATAGCTTGCTTGTATATACATGTCCTGAAGAATTGCATTAGTTAGAAATGGTAACATACGAATGAAGTACCAATACAGATCTGAATATATAATGTAATGAACACAGAGACTTGGTACCTAGCACTGGCAGGATGGCAACTTTTAAGAGGTGAAGATGTTGTGCTCTACTGCTATTGGGAAAGTGTTATATATGAGAGGAGAGAAGATGAGAGAAGGGAAGCATGCAAAAGGAATGACAATGAGTATATATATATATATATATATATATATATATATATATATATATATATATATATATATATTTTTATTTTATTTTTTTTTTTTTTTTTATTTTTTTATTTTTTTTTTTTTTTTTTTTATGAACTAAAGGATAACTACTCTAACCAGTCTAACTAATATATATATATACTATATATATATACATATATATATATATATATATATATATATATATATATATATATATATATATATATATATATATATATATATATATATATATATAAGTAGTTATCCTTTAGTTCATATTATGAACTAAAGGATAACTACTCTAACCAGTCTAACTGATATATATATATATATATATATATATATATATATATATATATATATATATATATATATATATATATATATATCAGTTAGACTGGTTAGAGTAGTTATTGTTGTGAGACCTGTGGTTGGACCTGCTTACACAATGGGAAGATCAACTTCTTATGGACCGCGATGTCCATTATGCAGGTAAAGTACTCCATAACTGTCACTACCACATTTCAAAAATAGGGATATTTTTGTCAATTTGTATTATCTATATTATTTGAATATTATTTAAGTCATTTATTGATAAAGTTTCATGCATTGTTAGTTTAGCCCACTAATTGGACCTTAACTAGTGAACCTTATTAGACTAGACTTGACCACTTGAGCTCACAATCTAGGATGAACAATATTAGCTTCATTTAACTCATTTTAGACTTAGTTTAGACTGGGTTTGAGTCCCACACTTAGTGTACCATTAGCCCTTTGATTAGGAGAGGGTTCATGGTGACTTGAGAGGGAAAATTAGTCATTTTAGGAGTGGTTTAGTGCTTCCTTTCTTGGCTGAACTATTTAGTGTATTAATTCTTCTTCTTCTTCTTCTTCTTCTTCTTCATTCTTGAGCCTCCACAAACCCTAATAGAAATCATAGAAGAAGCCCTCTCCATTTTCTTTCCTTCCCACCATCAAATCTCTCCCAAATTCTCCCAAGCTCCTCCAAAACCTTCCTTCTTCTAGGCTAGGAACTAGGAGATCAAGGGAGCTGGTGGGGAAGTGTCCAAGGAGGAGGAAATTGTGTCTAACTTGACACAATAGCATTGCACAAGAGATTTCATTGGGGATTCAACCACCCAATAGGTAAACCCTTGTATTTTAGTAGTTTTGAGCTCATTCTTCATGCATGACACTTGTAGGAGCACTCACTTTGGTTAGGGATACCCATGGGGAGGTGAGCAAGGCTCTAGACCTCATTTTTTTGCATTTAATTTGGGGATTTTGTGCCATCCTTGGAGAAATCCAAGGAGGGCCCCCCCAAGTGTTTGGTAAAATGCCTCATAGGTTATTTTAGCTTTGTATCTCAGTTTTGTGTCCATGGAGGGGTAGGTTATTCATTAGCTAGGCATTTAGAATGTTTTCCTAGTGTCTTCCTATATATTTATACATGTATATATATGTGTCTATATATAATATGTAATGTATATGTGTTAGTTCATATGTCTGTTTGTGTTAAGGATCAGACGAGAGGGGTTTTGTTCACTGTCAAGTGAACTGATTAGAGAGTGTGTGACAACTTGAGTTCCTGTTTAGGTTCATGTTTCTAGAGAGTGTATCTATCAGTTTTGGGTTTCCATTTGAGTATCTGAACATGGAAATAAGGGGATTCGATTTGGCCAGCACAGTGGCTGTCCATAGAGTGAGCACAATAGCAAAAACACTAGTTAGCAGGGGATTTTGGCATTTGGTCTTCGGTTTGGGTTTGGTTCCTACTCTTAGCCTTGGCATTTGGTCCACAGAGTGAGCATAGTAGCAGAATACTAGGTAACAGGTGTGGTATCAAAAATAGGTCTTGATTGGCAATGGCCATATCTGTCCAGTGAGTAGGCAGGGAGTATGGCCAGTGCAGGACACTTGGGCAGTGTCCTAGGAGCAAAGATAAGGACCTTTGTTTGGGGCTGCCCTTGTAACAATAGTGGTGGTGTGTGTATGTGTATAAGAATGGGGTTTCAGTTAGGAGATGAGTGTGGGTTTGAGTCCCTGTTTTGAGTGTACAGGTATGTGATGAGGGTTGTGTTTATATGGAAGGTATCAGAGAATATCACTGGTAAGGGGCTCTTGCATTAGCATTTGTGTGTTAGCTTAGCCACTAGACCATGAGTGCACTTAGGCAAGAAACTCGAGAGTGAGTGGCTTTGGTTTTGGCACTTGGTCTTGGGGATGGGTTAGTACCAGAGGTCTGTTGTTAGTATAGAGGATTAGTTAGATTAGAAGTTAGCTTTGGGGTTTCCATTTGATATCAGAGATGGAGACTTTGGTGTCTGATACATGTGAGAGTATCAGAGGGTGGGTCTGATACTTGTATGTATCAGAGTTATGGGGCTCGAATTGGCCTGTGAACAGAGCAGCAGGAATTGGCCAGATTCTTTGAGTCTTTGGTTTGTGTTTCAGAGTTGAGTTAAAGTGTTTTGGGTTGGTATCAGTTGATTTGGGGGTCGGGTACTGCTGACTTAAAGTGGCAACAACAGGGAAATAACCCATGCTGTGCAGAACAGTATGGCCTTTTCCTTGGGCCATTTCTTTGTTGAGGTTTGGAGCCTGTGGCATTTGGCCATTGGCTTTAGGCATGTGCATCAGATTTGGGTCTTGATAGATAGAGTATCAGAAATGGTTTGATTTTGGTTTCGAGTGAAGGCTTGGTATTAGATATCTAAGCATCCTAGAGTAGTACCTAGGGCCCGTTTGGTTTGCAGGATTGGACAACGTAATGTAATTGGCATTACGTTTTCAATCTAACTCGAGTGTTTGGTTGGACAAAAAAAATAGATGTAATGTAATCGCGATTTCAAGTTTGATTACATTACATCAGTTTCTTCTAAACTCAATTACATCATAAAACCTATGTAATCGCAATTACATTACAACTTAAGCGGAAGATTGGTATGCTATAATTTGGTCGTTTTGTTCATTTTTGGTTTTTTTTGTCGTTTTTGTTTATTTTTTGTCGTTTTTGTTCGTTTTTGGTCATTTTTTTTTTGTTTTTTTTTGTTTTTTGCCATTTTTGTTCGTTTTTGTTTGTATTTTGTCATTTTTGTCCAATTTTGTCGTTTTTGTTCATTTTTGGCCCTTTTTGTTAGTTTTTGGTCGTTTTTGTTTGTTTTTTATCATTTTTTTTGCCGTTTTTGGTTTTTTTTTGCCATTCTTGTTCGTTTTTTGTCGTTTTTGTTCCTTTTTTGCCCTTTTTGTTAGTTTTTTTTCGTTTTGTTTGTTTTTTATCGTTTTTGTTCATTTTTGCCATTTTTGTTTGTTTTTTCATTTTTTTGCAATTTTTGTTCATTTTTTGTCGTTTTTTGTCCCTTTTTGTTCGTTTTTGCCGCTTTTTTCGTTTTTGGCCATTTTTTGTCGTTTTTATTTTTTATCATTTTGTTCGTTTTTCTGCCTTTTTTGTATGTTTTTTGTCATTTTTGTTTTTTTTGCCGTTTTTGATCGTTTTGGGTCATTTTTTCGATTTTTGGTCGTTTTTGTACATTCTTGGCCGTTTTTGGTCGTTTTTGCACGTTTTTTAATCTTTTTTGTCGATTTTGTACTTTTTTTGTCGGTTTTGCACATTTTTTATTATTTTTGCTTTAATTGCACGTCTTTTGGCATTTTTGCACGCTTTTTTTTATCAATTTTTGTCAATTTTGTATATTTTTATCGTTTTTAGTCGATTTTGTATGTTTTTGACCATTTTTTATCTTTTTATCATTTTTTTGCCCTTTTTGGCCGTTTTGCACATTTTTTATCGTTTTTGGTCTTTTTTTATGTTTTTATCGTTTTTGGTCGATTTTTGCATATTTTGTTCATTTTTTTGTCGATTTTGTACGTTTTTTCGTTTTTGACCGTGTCACGCCCCAGAACCAGAATACTGGAGAGCGGGGGCAGACATAGCCAGCTACGTATATTGAAATAGAATACATCTCAACTATACGGTTACGGCTGTCTAGATACGAGGGTTTACTACAAGCCAGCAGTCTCTTAAGGTTAAGCCTATTGTCTCAATCTCAAGCAATTAACAGAGTTACAAGATATTAGAGCATCAAATATATATATCTAAGGCGTCCCAAATATTACATATTGGATGATCAGGAAGCTAGTCGTACAAAATGATAAGACTAGCAAGAGTTCAGTCATACATGATCAACCCTAGGATTTGTTAATCATGTTTTACAGCCCGTAGGCAGACAGTAAGTAAATGTGCATCGAGCTAACAGGTGCTCGTCGGCTAAACGCCTCAAAAGAATAAATTTACATATAAGTGGGTGAAACAAAAAGGGAGAACCCACTCGTAGCCCGGGTTCCTTCTAGTGTTCACCATTGGGCTGGAAGCTTGGTAGATCCTCGGGAGCTGCTCCGAAATCTGGCCACACAAAACCAGCTGGGTCAAACCCCAGAAAGAGCAAGTGCCACAAGGAGGCCACAAATAAGAACAAAAGCCAGCATATCAGAACATAAGAATAAAAGAAGTACAAGTAGTAAAGTACACAGGGCGATAAACGACTAGGGACGTGGAACCATTCCGGGAGCCAGGTTACAATCCTTAAACCAAACAAGGACCGGAATTGTACCCCTTCGCCTGAATAGCTCACTGTCTCTACCCATTTATCATTAGAGATAATTAAAACAATCATGATCAAGAGTTCCAGGTACAGGGGCTAGACAAGATTTATACAGAGCTGGACACCATTCATTCACAATCGGCCAAGCAAGTACTACGGCTTACTACTTTAACTAACTAGGGTTATCACAAGCCTAATTACTAACAAGATGCAAGTGAGAATTTCCAGTCCCAAGCCCTGCAGACCATCCAGTTATCCTTCCGCGGGTTGAGAGTTATAGGTGGGTACATTGCCCGGGAGACAATTGTACCCTTAGGTGACTTAGAGGGTGCAACACATGACAGTGTGCTGGAAATGTGCTCTACTCGTCGGCAAGCTACAAGTCCATTAAAGCGCCCAGATAACGAGATTACCTGTGACTGGGAATTCTCTATGTTCTAGTTTGATCTAATCATTAGCCTAATCCAATTTAGCGCGAGTCCCTGGCCGTGGTACCCAGAAAGTCACGTCCTAGACATGATGCAAGACAAGACAAGTGGATTGTACAAGCAAGCAAGCAGGAACACCCACGGTGTCAAGTTGATTATACGAGTCAAGTTACAAGTTACAAGTCAAGTCAGGAGTGCGCCGCCACGGGCCACTATCAAGTCATCAAGATAAATCATGTCAGGGTACTGTCAGGAGTGCGCCACGACGGGCTACTATCATGTCAGGTTGGTCATGTCAGGAGTGCACCACTACGGGTCATTATCGTGTTATGCTAGTTCCTTGTCATACCCTGCCGTGTACAATAGTCATTCCAAACATATTAAGTAAAATCAAGTTCATGACAAAAGGCATAAGGATATAAAATGGACGTAAAATATCTAATAAAATACCAATATATATAGGGCTATAGAAGAGCCAAGCTTAAAGAAATAAACAATTCATCATAGACAAGTAGGTTGTGCAAGGGGGTCAGGGGTTGGGCTGCGCAGGGTATGTACTGCGCATGGAAGAGCTGCGCAAGAGTCGCCTTGCGCAAGGGTAGACTGCGCAGGGGTAGACTGCACAGGAGTGGATTGCGCAGAGGTGGATTGCGCAAGGCTGGCTTGCGCAGAGGTGGATTGCGCAGAGGCGGATTGCGCAAGGGTGGATTGCGCAGAGGTCGGCTTGCACATGGCTGGCTTGCGCATGGATGGCTTGCGCCAGCGCAATCCAGCGCAGCGCAAAGCACCGGCTGAGGTCATGCGCAATCGGCCCTGCGCTAAAGAGCACAGGCCGGGGGTGCGCTACCGGCCATGCGCTAAAGAGCGCAAGGCAGAGGGATGTTCTTCCTGGAACTTCAATTCTTCATAACTTTGCCAAATCAAAACCAAATCTAGATTTTCAAAGTTCTAACTTGAGTAAAATCGGATTCTCTTCCACATGGAAGCATCAAAACATGCAAAAATCGAAGTTTAATGGATCAAAACCAAGGATTTTCGAAAATGGTTAAAACCTAGATCTAGAAAAATGAAAGCTCCAAATCACAAAATGTCAAGTTCTAAAGTTGTTCTCCATGGCCTAATCTAGTTAATGGACAAATAAAAAGTGGTGCTTATTTGATAGCAAGGTGCACTTGCCTATGGGCTGGGGAGTTGTGTGGAAGAAGGAAGAAGAAGAAGTTGAAAGAAATTAATGGAGTTATGGAGGAGAGAGAAAAGGTTGGTAGGTTTTAATGAGGGTAGTTGTGATGGAATGGAGGTGGAGAATAGGCTAAGGTGTTCCACTCATGATGAACCAAACCAAATCAAACCAACTCCATAAAATAAAACCAAGCCATGGTCCAAAACCCATTTACGAGAACCCGAATCCACAAGTCGAGAAAGTAAAATACGTGCCAAAATCAAATTACGAGTACAAATACGAAATACAGGAAATGGGGGTGACAACTCTACCTACCTTCAAAGAATTCCGTCCTCGGAATTTAATCAAGGAGCTAGAGATTGCCACGACAAGCTATACTAAGCACAGGCAAGCTACACTAAGCAGTTCAATCATACAATCATACAATGCAAGCAAGGAAAGGAAAAGCGTAAGGCATAAGAAAGACATTATACCTCACGAGTCAAACAGGTAGGGATATCGCGATCGGATGCCGTCCTCACGCTCCCACGTTGACTCACCTAGAGAGTGATGACCCTAAGCAACACGGACTAAGTTAATAGTCTTGTTCTTGAGCGTCTTTTCTCTCCGGTCCAATATAGACACGGGCCTCTCCGCATACGAAAGGTTAGTACCAACAACCAATTCCGAATGATCTAGGATATGGCTCGGGTCCGGGATGTACCGTCTTAATTGGGATACATGGAATACATCATGTACCTCACTTAGCGACGGCGAAAGAGCGAGACGATAGGACACATCGCCTACTCGCTCCAAAATATCGAACGACCCTATATACCTAGGACTAAGCTTTCCCCGCACGCCAAAACGAATGACGCCGCGGGTAGGCGAGATCCTAAGGAATACATGGTCGCCGACGGCAAATTCTAAGGGATGTCGATGAGCATCGGCCCAATGGCGCTGGCGATCCTGAGCAACTCGGAGGTGATCTCTGACTTTCCTGACCACTTCAACCGTCTGAGAAATCAGTTCTGGACCGAGCATCTGCCTCTCTCCGACATCGTTCCATGCTAACGGGGATCTGCACTTCCTCCCATACAGAGCCTCGAAGGGTGCCATCTGGATACTGGCCTGGAAACTATTGTTGTACGAGAATTCCACCAGGTGCAGGTGATCCTCCTACGAACCACCGAAGTCAAGGGTACACGACCGCAACATATCTTCGAGAGTTTGTATAGTATGCTCTGACTGCCCATCTGTCTGCGGATGATACGCTGAGCTGAACTTGAGACGAGTCCCCAAACTTTGATGAAGACTGCGCCAGAAGTGCAATGTGAATCTCGTATCCCTGTCTGATACTATGCTGACTGGCACTCCGTGGAGTCTGACGATCTGCCTGAGATACATCTCTGCTAGCTGTGCCGTCGACTGTCCAACTCTAAATGGAAGAAAGTGTGCCACCTTGGTAAGCCTGTCCACAATGACCCAAATAGCATCTCTGCCTGCCGGAGATCTGGGTAACCCAGTCACGAAATCCATGGTTATGTGTTCCCATTTCCATTCTGGGATCGGTAAAGGTTGAAGAAGTCCAGCTGGCCTCTGATGTTCAGCCTTGACTTGTTGGCAAACCAAACATCGAGAGACATACCGGGCTATCTCCCTCTTCATACCATTCCACCAAAAGTGTTGACGAATATCTCGGTACATCTTCGTGCTGCCTGGGTGGATGGAATACTGCGAACTGTGAGCCTCTGCCATGACTTCCTGTCTGATATCTCTACTGGGTACACAAAGACGCGTGCCGTGTCGAAGCGTACCATCCTCATGAATACATAACTCTGGCCTTCTCCCTATCTCGTACTCTGCTTTGAGCCGCTGAATCTTGGAATCTGTTAACTGTGCTGTCCGGATCCTCTCAACTACGGTGGACTGAATCTGTAGGCTGGCCATCAGGGCCATATTGGAAGGAAGAACCACTTCAATTCCCATTTTCTGAAGATCCGACAATAACTCTGGTTGCGCCGTCAGGAAATAAACTCCGGCTCTCCGGCTCAACGTATCTGCTACAACGTTGGCCTTCCCTGGATGATACTGCAAATCCACATCGTAGTCCACCAGTAGCTCGAGCCATCTTCTCTGCCGCATATTAAGATCCTTCTGGGTGAAAACATACTTCAGGGTCTTATGATCAGTAAAGATCTCCACTCTATCTCCATATAAGTAGTGCCTCCACAACTTAAGTGCAAACACTACTGCTGCTAGCTCCAAGTCGTGGGTCGGGTAATTCTTCTCATGATCACGGAGTTGACGTGACGCATAAGCAATTACCTTCCCATGCTGCATCAAAACACATCCCAATCCTCTGCCTGAAGCGTCGCAATAAACTGTAAATCCTCCGGTCCCATCTGGAAGGGTGAGAATGGGAGCCGTTATCAAACCTCACTTCAACTTCTCAAATGATTCCAGACATTCTGCTGTCCAAACGAACGGCACATCCTTGCGGGTCAACTGGATCATCGGCGCTGAAATCCTTGCAAAATCAGAGACGAACCGCCGGTAGTAGCCGGCCAATCCAAGAAAGCTGCGAACTTCTGCCACTGAGCTGGGTACTGGCCAAGACTCGATGGCCACAATCTTCTGGGGATCCACTTCCACTCCTCCTCGGGTAATGATGTGACCCAAGTACGAAATGCGATCGAGCCAGAACTCGCATTTACTGAACTTGGCGTACAACTGGTGCTCTCTGAGAATCTGGAGGACAATTCTGAGATACTGCTCGTGCTCTGCTTCACTCTTGCTGTAGACCAGGATGTCATCAAGGAACACTATCACAAACTGATCCAAGTAAGGCATGAAAATACGGTTCATGAGGTCCATGAACACTGTCGGCGCATTGGTCGCTCCAAAGGGCATAACTAGAAACTCCCAATGCCCGTACCTTGATCTGAACGCCGTCTTCGGGATGTCCTGCTCTCTGACTCTGATCTGGTGGTATCCTGACCGTAAGTCTATCTTCGAGAAAACTGAAGCCCCCTTGAGTTGATCAAACAAGTCATCTATCCTCGGGAGAGGGTATCTGTTCTTGATTGTCACTGAGTTCAAGGTACGATAATCAACACATAGCCTGGACGTACCATCCTTCTTTTTCACAAGAAGCATCGGGGCTCCCCAAGGCGATCCACTTGCACGAATGAATCACTTGGTCCTGAGTTCTTCAATCATCTTGTACAAAATCTCCAACTCTGAAGGCGCCATTCTGTAGACTCGCTCTGATACTGGTGCTGTCCCGGGAATCAAGTCGATGGTGAACTCAATCTTCCGCTCTGGCGGCATCCCTGGAAGTTCCTCTGGGAAGACATCTGGAAACTCTTCAACTATCCGGGGCAACTGCACTGCTGCTACTTGCCATCCGCAATACTGGAGGAGATGGCTCTACTGTACCTCTGGAAAATGAAAACTCTGGCTCTCCGGGAATACTAAAGACAACTCTGCCAACATGGCAGTCTATCCTAGCATAATGGTTCCTCAACCAATCCATGCCTAGGACTACATCATAGTCTGCCATAGGAAACTCTATGAGCCTAGCGGGGAACTCTCTACCGCTAAC
Organism: Iris pallida; assembly: GCA_029216955.1. NCBI lineage: Eukaryota > Viridiplantae > Streptophyta > Magnoliopsida > Asparagales > Iridaceae > Iris > Iris pallida. The sequence continues at coordinate 6,871,190 of JANAVB010009196.1, forward strand.
TACGATCCGACACGAGGAAAACACTCGATCTACTCCCACAAGACCATTACTAGTAAGTATATTGAGCCTCACTGATAATGACTCGGGCTCCAATCCTATCCGTGTCACGAATCGTGCAGACATGAATGAATGCGATGCACCAGAATCAAATAATACAGATGCTGGAAAGGTGTTGACGAGAATAGTACCTGTCACTACCTCACCTGGTGCAGCTTCTTCTTCCATGGTCATCATCATAGCCTGACCTCTGGCTGCGGGTCCTCTCTGCTGGAAACCCCTCTGTCGGTTCTGTGCTGGAGCCTGGGTGAACTGCTGCTGGAAGGCCTGGGCCTGGGGCAACAATGGCCTCGGGTACTGCTGTTGCTGCTGCTGCTGGACTGGAACTGGGTTGGTCCTCTCACCGAAGAACTAGAAAGGTTGGATGATGATGGACCTCCCCTATTCGGGCAGGTCCCTATCTTATAATCTGCTCCTCCACAAGCCAGGCACAATCCCTGTGCCCTACGACACTCTGCCACTACATGGCCCGGCTTCCCGCAATGCGAACATCCCACCGCAGAAGACTGCTTCTGCTTCTGCTGCTGCGGATACGTCGAGGTTGAATGCTGAACCGACGTCACTGAGGCCGCCCGCCTCGGAGTTCCAATGGTCAATCCCCTAGCTGCCGGGGCTGGAGCTGATGATTGGTGCATCTGACTGTGGGACCGCTTCCTGCCTCCGGTCCTATCAACAATTCTCCGGGAGGTATACTCATGCCTCCTTGCTGCCTTCAACACTGCATCGAACGTCTGGTGCTCGAAACTGCTCCACAGCCAATAATATCTCTAAGTGCAGCCCTTGCTGGAACCGCTGAGCCCTATCGAACTCGGTCGCCACCAAAGTGGGGGCGAACCTACTCAGCCTGGAAAACTCGGTCGCATAGCCATCGACCGTCCTACCTCCTTGCTTCAAGTTGGTAAATCTGGTCTACAGGTCGTACCGTGCCACCGTATCAAAGTACTTTGTCTGGAATCTCTCTCTGAATGTCGCCCAAGTAACTGGTGCCGCTAACCCCATGGCCTGAGCTGCCCACCAATCGCGAGCCAAGTCTAGTAACTGTAGCCGTACCACCGCCACCTTCTCATTCTCAGGTGTCCTAGCTGCTTCTAGAACCACCTCGATATCCTGAAGCCAAGCATCCGCGGCAATCGCATCTTCACTGCCGTCAAAGAAGGGAGGGTTCAAGCGCTTGAAACTGTTGGCCGCCTGATTCCCTTGGAGACCTCCTCGGTTTAGTGCATCATGAACTTCCTGGTGCAAGGCGTCGCCTCGACGATCTTGGGATGCAAGCAGTTCTCTGATAAGCCCTACCAAAGGTCCCTCATCCTGTCTAGCTGGTTGAACGGGCGGAGCTGCCTGAACTGGAGGTTCTGAGCCTCCAGAAAGCATAACTCGAGAGGCTACTCCAGAGTGCTGAGCTTGATCTTTCTGGCACTGGGGTGCTTGTCGAGCTTCCTCTGGCTGGTTGGCAGGTCCGGGAGCAATGCCGCTGAAGAAGACGACATAGGGAACAGTAAGGAAAGGACCAGGACAGATCAATGATACAAGCATGTGATCAGGTCAAGAATCTCAGGGATTTGAAGATACGAGCAGAGATCAAGGACGAATATTGATTGAGACATCTATTCGGTAAACCCTCACATTTCTTGATTGACAAGACCTGCATGGGCCACCACTTAAACCATGTCACGCCCCAGAACCAGAATACTGGAGAGCGGGGGCAGACATAGCCAGCTACGTATATTGAAATAGAATACATCTCAACTACACGGTCACGGCTGTCTAGATATGAGGGTTTACTACAAGCCAGCAGTCTCTTAAGGTCAAGCCTATTGTCTCAATCTCAAGCAATTAACAGAGTTACAAGATATTAGAGCATCAAATATATATATATATAAGGCGTCCCAAATATTACATATTGGATGATCATGAAGCTAGTCGTACAAAATGATAAGACTAGCAAGAGTTCAGTCATACATGATCAACCCTAGGATTTGTTAATCATATTTTACAGCCCGTAGGCAGACAGTAAGTAAATGTGCATCGAGCTAACAGGTGCTCGTCGGCTAAACGCCTCAAAAGAATAAATTTACATATAAGTGGGTAAAACAAAAAAGGAGAACCCACTCGTAGCCCGGGTTCCTTCTAGTGTTCACCATTGGGCTAGAAGCTTGGTAGATCCTCGGGAGCTGCTCCGAAATCTGGCCACACAAAACCAGCTGGGTCAAACCCCAAAAAGAGCAAGTGCCACAAGAAGGCCACAAATAAGAACAAAAGCCAGCATATCAGAACATAAGAATAAAAGAAGTACAAGTAGTAGAGTACACAGGGCGATAAACGACTAGGAACGTGGAACCATTCCGGGAGCCAGGTTACAATCCTTAAACCAAACAAGGACCGGGATTGTACCCCTTCGCCTTAATAGCTCACTGTCTCTACCCATTTATCATTAGAGATAAGTAAAACAATCATGATCAAGAGTTCCAGGTACAGGGGCTCGACAAGACTTAGACAGAGCTGGACACCATTCATTCACAATCGGCCAAGCAAGTACTACGGCTTACTACTTTAACTAACTAGGGTTATCACAAGCCTAATTACTAACAAGATGCAAGTGAGAATTTCCAGTCCCAAGCCCTGCAGACCATCCAGTTATCCTTCCGCGGGTTGAGAGTTATAGGTGGGTACATTGCCCGGGAGACAATTGTACCCTTAGGTGACTTAGAGGGTGCAACACATGACCGTGTGCTGGAAATGTGCTCTACTCGTCGGCAAGCTACAAGTCTATTAAAGCACCCAGATAACGAGATTGCCTGTGACTGGGAATTCTCCATGTTCTAGTTTGATCTAATCATTAGCCTAATCCAATTTAGCACGAGTCCCTAGTCGTGGTACCCAGAAAGTCACGTCCTAGACATGATGCAAGACAAGGGAAGTGGATTGTACAAGCAAGCAAGCAGGAACACCCACGGTGTCAAGTTGATTATACGAGTCAAGTTACAAGTTACAAGTCAAGTCAGGAGTGCGCCGCCACGGGCCACTATCAAGTCATCAAGATAAATCATGTCAGGGTACTGTCAGGAGTGCGCCACGACGGGCTACTATCATGTCAGGTTGGTCATGTCAGGAGTGCACCACTACGGGTCATTGTCGTGTTATGCTAGTTCCTTGTCATACCCTGCCGTGTACAATAGTCATTCCAAACATATTAAGTAAAATCAAGTTCATGACAAAAGGCGTAAGGATATAAAATGGACGTAAAATATCTAATAAAATACCAATATATATAGGGCTATAGAAGAGCCAAGCTTAAATAAATAAATAATTCATCATAGACAAGTAGGTTGTGTAAGGGGGTCAGGGGTTGGGCTGCGCAGGGTATGTACTGCGCATGGAAGAGCTGCGCAAGAGTCGCCTTGCGCAAGGGTAGACTGCGCAGGGGTAGACTGCACAGGGGTGGATTGCGCAGAGGTGGATTGCGCAAGGCTGGCTTGCGCAGAGGTGGATTGCGCAGAGGCGGATTGCGCAAGGGTGGATTGCGCAGAGGTCGGCTTGCGCATGGCTGGCTTGCGCATGGATGGCTTGCGCCAGCGCAATCCAGCGCAGCGCAAAGCACCGGCTGAGGTCATGCGCCATCGGCCCTGTGCTAAAGAGCACAGGCCGGGGGTGCGCAACCGGCCATGCGCTAAAGAGCGCAAGGCAGAGGGATGTTCTTCCTGGCCGAGAGCAGGTCCAAGAACACCAAGAACTTCAATTCTTCATAACTTTGCCAAATCAAAACCAAATCTAGATTTTCAAAGTTCTAACTTGAGTAAAATCGGATTCTCTTCCACATGGAAGCATCAAAACATGCAAAAATCGAAGTTTAATGGATCAAAACCAAGGATTTTCGAAAATGGTTAAAACCTAGATCTAGAAAAATAAAAGCTCCAAATCACAAAATGTCAAGTTCTAAAGTTGTTCTCCATGGCCTAATCTAGTTAATGGACAAATAAAAAGTGGTACTTATTTGATGGCAAGGTGCACTTGCCTATGGGTTGGGGAGTTGTGTGGAAGAAGGAAGAAGAAGAAGTTGAAAGAAATTAATGGAGTTATGGAGGAGAGAGAAAAGGTTGGTAGGTTTTAATGAGGGTGGTTGTGATGGAATGGAGGTGGAGAATAGGCTAAGGTGTTCCACTCATGATGAACTAAACCAAATCAAACCAACTCCACAAAATAAAACCAAGCCATGGTCCAAAACCCATTTTCGAGAACCCGAATCCACAAGTCGAGAAAGTAAAATACGTGCCAAAATCAAATTACGAGTACAAATACGAAATACAGGAAATGGGGGTGACAGACCGTTTTTGTGCATTTCTTGTTTTTGTCACTTTTGCACGTTTTTTATCGTTTTTGGTCGATTATACATATTTTTTGCCGTTTCTGCACGTTATTTATCGATTTTTGTCGATTTTGTACGTTTTTACCACTTTTCACATTTTTTTCGTTTTTGTTGCTTTTTGCTGTTTTTGCACGATTTTATCGTTTTTGGTTGATTTTGCACATTTTTGGTCAATTTTGTACCTTTTTTGTTTTTTTGTCTTTTTCCACTTTTTTGTCTTTTGTGCTCATTTTTTCTTTTGTTTGTTGTTTTTGTTCCTTTTTTTTATCGTTTTTGGTCTTTTTTGCAAATTCTTTAATTTTTTTGTCGTTTTTTGTTCGTTTTAATTTCCTTCTGTTTTTTGTCTTTTTTTGTTTTTTCGTTTTTTGTCATTTCTGTTCCATTTTATCGTTTTGGATCATTTTTTGTTTATTTTTTCTTTTTTTTAATCCCGTTTTGTCATTTTTAATCTTTTTTTGTCGTTTTGGCCTTTTTTGTTCGTTTTTTGTCGTTTTTGATCCCTTTTGATACCTTTTCCGTTTTGGTCATTTTTTGTCGTTTTTTGTCGTTTTTGGTTTTTGGTCGTTTTTCGTCTTTTTTATTTTTGTTGTTTTTTTTTTGTCAATTTTTTTTTTGTTTTTGGTCATTTTCTTATATTGGTCACTTTTGATGGTTTTCACCTTTTTTGTCATTTATTATTTTTATTTTTGTTGTTTTTTGTCGTTTTTCTATTTTTATCGTTTTTATCGTTTTTGTTTTTTTTTCCGTTTTGTTTGTTTGTCATTTTTGGTATTTTTTTGTCGTTTTTTTCGTTTTTGGTCTTTTTTTAGCAGATAATTTTCGAATCACATAAACATCGTACTGTACATTTACATGACTGAACTTATGTGAACATTATGTAAAAAATGTTACACATAGTATTTCTTCAGGAACTTGTCGTTGATAGTCATCATGAGCAAGTCACCATCAGGCTTTGTTAGTCGGTACGCACCGTTAGAATACACTGATTCTATGATGAAAGGACCTTCCCATTTAGGCTGGAATTTTCCTTTCGTTTTGTATGTCATGACCATTGGTCTTCTCACTGCTAAGACTAGATCACCGACTTGGAAGATTCTTTCCTTCACTATTTTGTTGAAGGCTCTGGAAAGACGTGCTTGGTATAGCTCAATGCACTGCTGAGCTAACAAGCATTTTTCATCTAGTGCTTCGAGTTCGTGGAGTCACAGACGGTAGCTTTCTTCGATAGTCAACTCGCTGGCTAAGGCTACTCGAAGAAAAGGAATATGGATTTCTAGGGGAAGAACTGCTTCGCTCCCATAAACCAGAGAGAATGGCATACTACCTGTTGGAGTCTGGACCGTTGTACGATAGGCCCATAGACATTCGCCGAGCTTCTTATTCCAATCGCGCTTGTTTGAAGACACGAACTTTTTAAAAAGTTTTATGATGATTTTATTGAAGGCTTCTGCTAGCCCGTTAGCCGCTGGATTGTAGGCAGTAGAGGCTACATTCTGGATTCGGTTCCTATTGCAGAACCGATAGAATGCATGGCTTGCGAATTGTGGACCATTGTTATGGATGATCCTGCGAGGTAGGCCGAAGCGATAGATAACGTGATGTTTGATGAAACTGATCACATTTGTCGCCTTCACTTTGGTGAGCGGTATAGCTTTCGCCAATTTGGAGAAGTAATCGGTTATGGCTAGGATGAACCGATATCCTCTGGAAGACGGCTTTCTGATTGGTCCTATGACGTTCATGTCCCAGGCTTCAAAAGGCTAAGATGCTGTCGTCGGGTGTAGAAACTCCGAAGGTTGATGAATGAAATCGGCATAGAACTGACAGGCTCTACACTTTTTTGCATATTCAGCGGCATCTGCTATCATTATGGGCCAATAATAACCCATCCGTTTAAGGCGATCTTGTAATTTGGGGCTCGGTTGATGTGCACCACAAACTCCGTCGTGAGCCTCCCGGAGTGCATGTTTGGCTTCTGTGTCTGAGAAACATCGTAACAGTAGTCTATCGTAAGAGCGTTGATACAGCATCTTGGTAGCTGTGTCGTAGTAAAATCTAAGGGATCGTCTTTGGATAGACACTACTTCCTTCGGGTCCTCAGGGAGGATTCCATAGACGGCGTAGTCTATGAAAGGAAATCTCCAGTCTTTAATATCGACGTTTGTTTCCGTCGTATAACTGTGATGAATATACAAGGTATTTTTCACACAGAATAGTTCTCGACCAGACACTGTGATCGACTGCTGAGTATTGGTAGGGACGGTCAAGGAAGCAGCGAGACCGGCTAGAGCATCTGCTTCTATATTCTGTAGTCGAGGCACGTGCTCGATAAAGAATCCAGCGAAAGTGGATGCCAACTTGATTGTTGCTCTGTGATATAGGATGAGATCTTCGTAACGAACTTCATAATCCCCTCGGACCTGACTAACTATTAGCTTGGAATCGCCGTAGGCTTCTAGATAGTCAACTTTCGGTTGTTTTGCCAGTTGCAGGCCGATTAATAGGGCATTATATTCGGCTACGTTGTTGGTGCATGGTTCCATGAGAGAATATGCACGATGAATAACCAGATGATCAGGTGACACGAGCACGGCGCCAACTCCGGCTACAATATTTTCTTTTGGTCCTATTTTTGATGCACCGTCAAAGAACATTTGCCAAATGGAGATTTCTTCAGTTGCAGTGTTAGACTCCACTACTTCATCGGGGATTTCGTCGTAGAGTTTAGAAGATTCTGGCACCGGATGAGCTGCTAGGAAATCAGCTAATGCTTGGCCTTTTACTGCCTTCTAAGGAACGAAGAGCATATCGTATGGAGTCAACAGCATTGCCCATATAGCTAAACGGGAATTAAGAGAACCCGGTTTAGTCATGAGTATTCTGAGAGGATTGACTTTAGATATGATGTGGATATTCTGTCCAGACACATAGTGGTGTGTCTTCTGGATGGCAAATACCAGTGGAAGGCATTCCTTCTCTACTGGTGTGCATCTGTGTTCGACACCCACTATTGTGCGGCTGAGGTAGTAGATTGCATGTTCATGACCGCCTTCATTCTTCTGAGCTAATAGGGCGCCAAGAGAATAGTCTATAGCATGGACATATAGTAAGAAGGGCTTCCCCATTATTGGAGCTACCAATACTGGGGGGCTTGTAAGATACTTCTTGATGTCGTCGAATGCGCGTTGACATTGTTCAGTCCAAACGAAAGATACACCTTTCTTCATGAGATGAGTGAATGGTTGACATCTTCCAGAAAGGTTCGAAATGAATCGTCTGATGTAGGCTAGCCTTCCTTGTAGTCCGCGTAGCTCTTTGAGTTTTATTGGAGGATGCATATCGAGGATAGCCTTCACTTTCTCCGAGTCAAGATGTATACCCTTTGAAGTGATGACAAAACCAAGGAACTTGCCGCTGGAGACTCCGAGAAAAGACTTGGTTGGATGCGTCTTGAGTTGGTGTGCACGCATTAGTTCGAACACCGTTCTCAAGTTTTGGAGATGGTTGCCCTTGAGACGACTTTTAACTGCGATATCGTCTACGTAGCACTCCATAGTTTTGTACAAATGATTGCAAAAAATTATGTTCATGGCTCGCTGGTATGTCGCCCCTGCATTCTTCAATCCGAAGGGCATCACCGTATAGCAGTATACCCCCAACGGTGTTCGAAAAGATATGTGTTTCTCGTTGTCGGGAAACATCTTGATTTGGTTGTAGCTTGAGAACCCATCCATGAAGGACATCCGCTCGAAGCCGCAAGTATTGTCGATTATTACGTCGATGATCGGTAGAGGAAACTCATCTTTCGGGCATGCAGAGTTTAAATCATGGTAATTGATACAGACTCAAACTTTACCGTTCTTTTTTATGACTAGAACGATGTTGGCAACCCAGTCAGGGTGTTGTTCTTCGCGAATGAATCCACTGGCAATAAGCTTCTTGACTTCATTCTCGACGGCCTCCATGACATCTGGTCGGAATCGTCGTTGTTGCTGCTTAACTGGCTTAGCTTTAGACGAAATATTCAGGCGGTGCATGGCGACTTTAGGGTCCAGGCCTGGCATGTCTTCATAGCTCCATGCAAAGACGTCGATGTATTCTCTTATAAGCTGTATAAGAGATTGGCATTCATCGCTAGATAGACTTTCGCTGATGAAGATTGGTTTAAAAGATGATTCATCTCCTAAATTAACTTGGACGACTTCGTCTTCGATAGGTGGTTCACGTTGTTCGAAGTGCAGCTCCCACCTAGTATCCATCTTTTGAGCCCATTGTTCAAGCTCGATTGATTGGACACCGTCCACAATTTGGTCAACCGAAACCATGTTGACGGACAGAGTTGCTTTGAACATGTCGCCAATGCTGGAATCTGAGTCCCAGAGGGAGGAATCAGAAGAATGAGAACAACGATCTGCTTCATCATCTGATCTTTCGGGAGTTGTTGGAGGAGTAACATAACCCAAACCAACACCGTTTCGTTGATAGTAGTTCTCGGGTTTGCCGGGAGGAACAAAGTGTAGTATTAGCAACCTTCGTCCCCGGCCGTAATTTAGCCCCTGGTCGCTTTTGATTTCATATCCCATGTTCTGGATGATATTCTTGGCCTGCCAACTATACCAAAAAAGTTGCATTTTCCCAGATTCATAGTCAGCTTTTGTGTTGTGCTTGGGAGAAGTAGAGTCTGGAACGAACTTTCTTTTGCCAATTATTCGACCGAAGATGATTAGTTCTTCATCCTTCTTTCTGGCTGGAACGATAAAGTAGTAGATATCTTCTGGGTACACTTTTTCTCGCAGGTGAGGCATCGCGACCGACATACAGAGGTGTGGTCCTATGCCGTGCTCTAGAGCGTATATCGTATCTATGTAGTGGTTTACAGATTGATAGACATCGGAGTAATTCAAACCTTTACTAAGAAAATATGCAAGTTCTTCTTCAGGGATAACATCATCTACTGAAGGTATATTATTATGAGTATTGATATACTCATTGAGAGGATCTTCATCTGGAAGAGGAGCCACAGTCTTGGACAAGTTCACCACGTAGGGTAATTCTTCAGGATTGGGAGGACGGACTTCAGCAGGTCCCTCCTGAGGTTTAACCTTGTCAGGGTTCTTGCGAAGAGTGATGGTCAATGGTTTGACCTTGTCAGGGCTCTTCTTTTTTACCCAGATTATGAGAGGCTTCGGAGTACTTTTTGGAGTAGTACGTCCTTTGAATCGGATAATCAGGGGACCATCATTGGAGGATGAACTTGCTTCAGCTTTATTGTCAGCTTCGTTGCCGTCATCCTTGGGGGGCTGAGATTGGTAAAGTACCAAATCTCTATAGTAGGCTTTGATGCCCTTAAAATGATCGACATTGGCAAACTTCGTCTTTATGACACCGTCACTGTTGACATACTTGAAGCACTGGTGAAGTGTGGAAGGAACGATCATGTTCTTGTGTATCCATGGACGTCCCAACAAGACGTTGTAGGATACATTGGCATCGATCACATAGCAGGAAACCTCCGTTCGGAGATCACCGATCTGGCACTTGAGATGGATCTTGCCCAGCGGGTGGCTTCGACCAGCATTGAAAGCCATGATAGTTGTATTAGTTGTAGATAGCATGTGCAGAAGGATTCCCAGAATTTGAAGTAAACTTCTAGGAATGATGCTGAGGGAGGATCCTGGATCGATGTGCATGCGGTCCACCTTGATTGCCCTGATATACCCTGTATAGTACAGGGGTCTATCATGACGATTATTTTTGAGTATCATGTCCTCCTGTGAAAATGTGATTTTAGGCACCACTTCCATAGTACTGTGGCAGTGGGGACAGAAGACATGGTCTTCAGCGGGGGCTTTGACTTCAGCGAGGTAAGAGTCGGCATGTAGTAATGCCTCGCTTAAGGCATTCTGCGTTTCTTTGTAGAGTCGCAATAGATCGAACAGAGACAACCTGGCAGGTTTATTGGCCAGCTGTGCCAGTATGTCAAAGTTGTAGGGCCGGTCCATGCCTTCGGGAGCTGGCGCCTTCAAAGACTTGTCAAACCGCATCTCCTTTTGCTTGGCTTTGTCGGTAGTTGAAGGCTTAGACGGGCCGACTTCTGAGCTTGTGGGGGTAGCAGGAGCTTAAGAAGGTACTCCTTCTTCTTGTGCAGGATTGTATGTCTGAAGATAAGTCTTCCCCGATCGCGTCTCGCCAGATAGAACCTCGTAGATGGGAGAAGACACCATATGGCATGACTTGTATTTCTTACCCTTTTTTGCTTTGGGAGATACCACCCCTTGTGTCATCTCTTGCACAAGGTCCGGATGGACCCACACGATCTCACCACTTTCAGTCGTGAGTGGAACCAGGGTTGAGTTTGTAACACCCAGTTTTCCAGGAGTAAGGATATTTAGTTTTGTAGAGCTTATTCATAGGTAGTTCCTTCATAGTATAATGGTATGATGACTTGTAGAGTGTCTGTACCCTAGAGGTGATAGTTAGCATTGGTGTTAGAATAGTAACCCATTGCAGATAATTCTCCTGTTATCTATAATACCAACCACTTACACATAGGATGTTAGTATGCCTTACAGCCTTGATGATTATTACTACTTTCCTTTACCTTTTCCAGTGAGGCACCCATGACCAGAGCTTGCCTTTGAGTATAGTTGTAGTTTTACCTAAGACCGAGAGGTCTATTTGCATAGATAGATTGCAGATGATATTGGCATATGGGATATAGGTTAGTTGGTATCTATAGGCTATTGTTTTATAGGGTTATAAACATGTTGTTTAGCCTATACTTGGTTCAGTTTTCCATTTTAGTTAAGTTTTCTTCGTGTTGAGTTCCTTTGCATTGATCACCTTTATAGGCAGTGTGCAGACCCTTCACTAGATACCATGTCCCCTTGATTCAGACCATTCATCCTTAGCCTAGTTCTAAGCATTATTTCAGACCCTTATAAGTTTAGTCTGCCTTAACCCTTGGTTGATCAGTCATGTATATATATAGATGATATACTTAGGATATATGTGATGGGTTGTTGTTCTTAAGCATATATATATATATATATATGTGGTATTTGGTATTCATGTGCTTAGCTTGTAGGTATTTAGTTATAGGTGACTTGATAGGATTGGAAAGTTAAGAGCTAGTCTATTATAGAGTTTCTCTTTTGCTAAATTCTAGTTGCCAACACCTAGATAGCTAGCATAGGTAAAACCCTAAGAAGTTGACCAGTTGATGACCAAGTACTTGGATGTTGAGAAATTGACTAGTGATTGACCCTTGACTATGTTTGACCAAGAAGGGGATGCGATCATCTTAATTTCGAGGACGAAATTTTTATAAGGTGGATAGGATTGTAACACCTAGTTTTCCAAATGAGGGTAATTTTGAAAATTTGTAATTATAATTATTATTTATTGATAATTATTTCATATTATGATTTTTGGTGATTTTTAATCATTTTTAAACTATTTAAAATTATGACTTGTGATTTTGACATTTTACTATTGTTTGGTTTTAATTTCGAGGAATTTGTCACCCCCAATTTTCAGATAGCCTGGAGGTTGCCTGCTAGCCTAGAGGAGACACAGTAGAGGTTGTATAGTTAGTTATTTCAGTTGTATTGAGTTGTATTTATTCTATGGATTACTGTATTGAGCTTTGAGATATTTTCTGGGTTTGTGTATCTTAGACACTTAGACTTCTATCTGCTGTATCTCTTTTGGATTTCATGTTTTACCTATCTTTTATCTCGCTCTACCTTAGATGTGATTGAGACTGTATCTGCTATGTCACCTCCATTCGGAGAGTATATACTGTACAGGTACCTTTATATTGTTAGATGTTTGACCTAGGACAGCGTTCTACCGCCGACACTGCGACATAGGCTGGACGTACCCACGTCTCGTGCCCTTACTCTAGGGTGCGGATCATGACAGAGTTGCGAGCTGGCGGTAGGTTGACGACTTCCATTATTGCCTTGGGGATTGGGATCACGCCGTCTGGGACTTTTGTGGGAGAAAAGTCACCAAACTGAAGAGAGATCATGTTAGAAGATACAACATTGTCTTCAGCTTTGAGGTTGATCACTTGGCTGTCGATTAGCTGTTGTATCTTCTTTTTCAGGATGATTCAGTCCTTGGTGGAATGGTGCACGTACTGATGATAGAGATAGTACTTGGGATCGTTGAGTTGGTTCGCCTCTACAGGACGTCGTGGTGGAGGCAATGTCAGTTTATTACCCTTCGTCAAAAAATGGTAATGACATCGTCTTTGTCAAAGGTGAAGATCTCCTTTAGGCTTGTCGGAGGCGCCCTGAGAATTGGAAGCTCCTTTGGAAGTGTCGACCTTCAGAACTTCTTTCTCTTTACACCCACGGACAGGGATAGTTTGAGGATGCTTGCCCTTGTCTTCAAATTTGGGTGTTTTCAACCCCAGTAGTTCCAGATTAGGAACGTCGTTTTTAGCAGCATCAGCAGCCCTAATGAAAATGGGCCATGTATCATACTTATGTATGCCCAAACAAAACTTTACCGTAGGAAGGAAGTTATGTCGACAAGTATCATAAGTTCTGAGTCTGATATGCCGAAGGGCATCTTCAGTGCTAGCCGCCTGAAGCGTTCGATGAAGGCGATGAAAGACTCAGTCCTCCTTTGCTTGGTCTCGATGAGGGTGGACATGCTAATATGCATGCCACTTTCGTAAAACCTGTTGAGGAACAACCTCTCCAAATCTTTAAAAGAATTGATACAACCGTCAGGCAGACTACAGAACCATTTGAAAGCTACCCCCTGCAAGGTGCTAATAAATAGCTTTGACAAGAACGGATCATCCTTGGGTAAGTGTAGAGTCTGTATTTTGAAGTATGTCATGTGTTAACGAGGAGAAGTCAACCCGTCAAATGTATTTAGCATCAGCGGCTTGTAGTTAGGAGGGCAAGTAGCATTCTCCCATTCAGGAGGATAAGGTTGAGATGTCCCCATCTTCTGAAGCTCGTCTTTATGTGAGATGGTGTCGAGTCGGGCAGCCAGGGAATCAATTGCATCTTGTTGATTAAGCAGGTGTTGGGAAACGGCTGCTGAACGGTTGTCAGGCGTCATTGGCGGACCACCTCCAGCATTTGCAAGATTTGGGGAGGCACAACGGAATGATACTCCTTTTGTAGCGAAGGAGGGTTGTTGCTATGAGCTGGAATAGCATGAGCCGAGACATTTTGTTGAGGTGGAGGAATAGCCCCAGCAGCTCGGACCGCCCTGATACTGGTCAGGATATTAGTGATCTTGGCGAATGCTGTTTCAAGATCCTCTAGCCGTTTGCTGGTCTGATCACTAGCTTCTTCAGGTATTTCTGCTATGTATGTAGATAACATGCGAGGATGAACAGAGGAAATAGTACAACTGGTGCTGATACTGTCTGTCTCTAACTTGACAAGTCCCTCATCTTCAGGTAGAGGAGGTAAATAGTCGCCATCGGACTCGGAGGGATCGTCGTCCTCTGGAAGGCTACCCCCAGTGTGAAGGTCATCCGTTTTAGACTCTGAAGGAATACTAACCCCAGCTTGGGAGTCTTCGTCATCCATACAGAATCTCGCCTTTGACCGAGTACCCATATAGACTCCTTCAGATGTGACAGCCTGCTGGCCATCTGTTGGTAGACTTCTTCTCCTTCTTCTCGCAGAACTGAGAGAGAGAAAGTTGGGTTCGTGGTCCACCGTCTTTGATTGGGGCTTCCATAAGGGGGACCCCATGAAGCCATGTTGGATGGGACACACAACGGCATTTCGTCGTCAGAGAAATGCAGCCGTCGGAACACGAACTATCTCTGAGGTACTCTCGTTGCTTTGGAGCAACAACGGTTGATCACAATACTGGTGCACGGACGTGCACTATGAATTGTTATGTCCTCCCTCATTTTACGCTTATGATTTATCATGTTGCGCAAGTCAGCGGAATAGAGTTTTGCCTTACAACCCATGTTGCATGCATTTTCGAGCTTTGCATGCGGGTTCGTAAAGAGAGTTGGCGCATCCAGACTTAGTTCACGTGCAGGGGCAACCCCTACACCTAAGTTATGTGATGTCCTTGAAGACAGCCCCGTGCTATACGCGTTGGGGCCTGTCTTTTTGCTGTGGGTGCATAGGCCTTGGAGACTAGCTATGGGCGCATGCTTCTTGGCAGCATGTCTGAGCCTCCTTGATGTGGGCGCATAGTATGGATCAAGTGAGCCTGGGCGCATAGCCTTGGGCGCATGACCCTTGATGCCCAGTCTGTTGAAGACAGAGGCCTTCTGATTGGAGTTATGCGCCCAAACATCCTCTTGGGCGCATGCTCGATGGAGCAGGGCTGTTTTCTCCCAGCTTCGTCTCCTTCATTTGTGAGCCTCGCTGGGTTTGCCAAGAGTGTCGAACACTCCGATTCTTGGCATCGTAGTGCTTTTCTTTGCCAAGTCTCGAGTGTCGAACACTCTGTTGTTGGTTGTGCAGGAAAGAAGTCACTGGGCTAGTAGAGCCTGGAACGGTGTGAGCCTTCTCCATTTGGGAAGCTTATGTGGCTGAGTCATGCGCCCATGTGACAGAGTCCTCCAGTTGCATATTTTCTATGACACTAGCAGGATATGTACAGCGAGCCTTCGGAAGCCAAGTCTTGCGTAACTTGTTTGGCTTTGCTGATTTTGAGGGAGTAGAGCCATCCCTCGAGAGCATCTCTTCGAATGCCTGCTGATCGAACTTTACGATCAGCATCTTCTAAGTAATCCCCACTTTGTCGGTATCGGATTGCATCACCACCTTCTCGTCAGAGGAAAAGGTACTCCCCAGCAGAGTCGTCATTTTTGTGGACACACACAAAAGGAAGAAAAAACACTGTCTTTTCTTTATTGGCACAAGGCACCACAAATCGAGTACGCCTGAGAGATCCTGCGCTGAGGATCCCCGAATACAAAAAAGAATTCTGGGGAATGGGACGATGGAGATCGAGCGACAGTTTCTCATTTACTCCATTGATACTCCGATTACAAAAGTGGGAGAAAACCTAAAAAATTGCTAACTCTCGGCTCACTGGCAAGAAGTGCAGCAATTTGGCTCTTGAAAATGCTCTCCGTTCTGTGTTTTGAAGAGGGATGAGACCCCTTTTTATAGTCATTCATGAGCTGGAATGATGTTATGCGCCCACATAAGGAAAACACACTTGTTTTCATATGGGTGCATAGTCCTTCCTTGGGAGTATAGGGTGTAGGCGCATGTCGGCTACGAGATTGTGGGTTGGTCGTGGTGTTGACGTGGCCACATACTTCGGTGCATGACTACTCGTGGAGACTTGCGTGACCGTGCGCTTCGGTGCACGTTTCGATCATAGCTTTGATCGAGTCAGGCTTGGGCGTATAGCCCTGTTTCAGGCTATGTGCCCTCCTTTATAGGGTGGCTTGGACGCATAGAGCTTCATAGGGTGGCTTGGGTGCATAGAGCCTCACAGGATGACTTGGGCGCATAGAGCTTCACATGATAACTTGGGCGCATATGTCCTCATTGGCTTGGGTGCATAGAGCTTCATTACTGAAATTTTCATGCTTCTACACGTGTCATGACCCGCACCCAGTGTAGGGCCACGAGAAGTGGGTACGTCCAGAACACTCCAATTCTATCGGTTCTGCGATAGGAACCGAATCCAGAACGTAGCCTCTACTGCCTACAATCCAACGGCTAATGGGCTAGCAGAAGCCTTCAATAAAACCATCATAAAACTTCGCAAAAAGTTAGTGTCTTCAAACAAGCACGATTGGAATAAGAAGCTCGGCGAATGTCTATGGGCCTATTGTACAACGGTCCGGACTCCAACAGGCAGTACACCATTCTCTTTGGTTTATGGGAGCGAAGCAGTACTTCCCCTAGAAATCCAGATTCCTTCTCTTCGAGTAGCCTTAGCCAGCGAGTTGACTACCAAAGAAAGCTACCGTCTGCGACTCCAGGAACTAGAAGCACTAGACGAAAAATGCTTGTTAGCTCAGCAGCGTATTGAGCTATACCAATCACGTCTTTCCAGAGCCTTCAACAAAAAAAAATGAAGGAAAGAATCTTCCAAGTCGGTGATCTAGTCTTAGCAGTGAGAAGACCAATGGTCATGACACACAAAACGAAAGAAAAATTCTAGCCTAAATGGGAAGGTCCTTTCATCATAGAATCAGTGTATTCTAACAGTGCGTACCGACTAACCAAGCCTGATGGTGACTTGCTCATGATGCCTATCAACGATAGGTTCATGAAGAAATACTATGTGTAGCCGCTTTTACATAATGTTCACATATGTTCAATCATGTAAATGTACAGTACGATGTTTATGTGATTCAAAAATTATCTAACTATTATCCGTATTTCAAGAGTATTGAATACGCCTTGGATAATAGGTCCTCTAAAATATTTCCCCAGTGGAATCATTCCCGTTTTTGACTCTGTCCGAAATCAGTTTGACGAAAACAAGTCACGTCCCTATTACCTCTAAATTGTTTTCTATTAATTATTTTCCAGTGGAATGATTAAGAAATGTTTTGCCATGTCCATATAACCTCTGAGCAAAGCATTCATCAAGGATAATCACGTCCATACTACCTCTGAATTATCTACTCCCACCTAACGTTATATATCTTTCCACGTCCATACTACCTCTGGCCAGATATAGAACATCCTCTGCTATTACGTCCATATTACCTCTATTAGCAGCTTCGTTCAACTTATTATCTCTATTCAAAAAAAAACTTGAATATAAAATGGATAATAGGTCCACGTCAAAATTCCTCAGCGGAATACCCACCAGAAATATCCTTGCTACGTCCACATTACCTCTAGTTCCGATATTTCACAAAACCACATTCACCTTGAAAAGATTTTTTATTCTTTATTTGAACGTCTATCAAGAGACCGAAAAAAAGTACAAGAGCCGTGACGGCTGGAAAAGAAAGAGAGTTACAAAGAGTCTGAGGGATACATAGGCAATTGATGTTGTCCCTTGGAGCCGCAATTTTAGCTTCAGACTTCGCGGTAGCTCGACGGCGTGCCTCTTCTTGGCGAGCAGCTTCATCTTCGAAAAGGATCAGACTCAGATGCTCTCCCTCCAACTTCGCTAGCTGTTTTTATAAATAGGCAGAAGTGGTGACGGCCATGGCAGTTGGAGCCAAATAATCCTCCTGCTCAGATGTTGCATCCCTCAAGTCGGCTTCCAGTTGGGCGATCTCGTTCTAGATCTGCGCAATGTGATTACACTTCTCGGTGATCTGCGCAGCCAGTTTATTCTTCGAAGCAGCACGTGCCTCACTTGCAGCGTTGAACTGACCATACTGGTCAGCTAATTCGCCGATCTCTCGAACGAGGGTGTCCTTCCTTGCCTGGAAAGTGGCCTTCTCCTCTGCAAGAGCCGTGATCAAATCCTCGTCTTCTGCGTGAAACAGCGACGTCGGGCTCCGCTGCTTGGTATCCCAGAACCTGGCCACCTGACCCTCCAGGTCATTCAGAACTTTCCTCAGAGTATTGGCCCGCTCTTCATAACCGACAATGCTCTCGAGGGCCGCCACTTGGCATTCGGAAACAACCTTCACAGGGCCAAAGGCAGCATTCCGATTCAGGACTCCAGGAAGCTTCACTTTCAGCACAAAGTAGAAAGCTTTGACGACTTTCTGGGCCATCTCCTCTGTAGAAGCATGAAAAAATTTTAGCAAATAAAGCCCCATGCGCCCAAGCCAGTGAAAGCTCCATGCGCCCAAGCCAAGTGAAGCTCCCTGCGCCCAGTCAGTGAAGCTCCATGGGCCCAGTCAGTGGAACTCCATGCGCCTAGTCAGTGAATCTCCATGCGTCCAGTCAGTGGAACTCCATGCGTCCAGCCAGAGAAGTTTCATGTGCCCAAGACTAGCTGCTCCAAAAGGAGGGCGTATAGCCCGAGACATGGCTATGCGCCCAAGCATGACTCAGTCAAAGCTATGATCAAAATGTGCACCGAAGCACATGGCCACGTCAGTCTCCACGAGCTGTCCTGCACCGAAGCATGCAGCCACATCAACACCACGACCAATCCATGATCTCGCAGCCTATATGTGCCTACATCCTATGCGCCCAAAGCAGGACTATGCACCCACATAAAAACCAGCATGTTCTCTCATGTGGGCGCATAACATCATTCCAGCTCAAGAACGACTATAAAAGGGGGCCTCATCCCTCTTCAAAACACAGAACGGAGAGCATTTTCAAGAGCCAAATTGCTGCACTTCTTGTCAGTGAGCTGAGAGTTAGCAATTTTCTTATGTTTTCTCCCACTTTTGTAATTGGAGTGTCAACAGAGTAAAGGAGCAACTACCGCTCGATCTCCATTGTCCCATTCCCCAGAATTATTTTTTGTACTCGGGGATCCTCAGCGCAGGATCTTTCAGGCGTACTCGATTTGTGGTGACTAGCGCTAATAAAGAAAAGACAACATTTTCTTCTTCTTTTTGTGTGTGTCCACAAAAATGGCGACTCTGCTGGGGACTACCTTTTTCTCTGACGAGAAGGTGGTGACACAATCCGATATCAACAAAGTGGGGAGCACTCAGAAGATGTTGATCGTAAAGTTCGATCAACATGCATTCGAATAGATGCTCTCGAGGGATGGCTCTACTCCTTCAAAATCAGCGAAGCCAAACAAGTATCACAAGACTTGGCTTTCGAAGGCTCGTTGTGCATATCCTGCTAGTGTCATAGCAGATATGCAACTAGAGGACTCTGTCACATGGGCGCATAACTCTGCCACAGAAGTTCCCCAAATGGAGAAGGCTCACACTGTTCTGGGCTCTACTAGCCCAGTGACTTGTTTCCTGCACAACCAACAACTAGGTGTTCAACACCCGAGACTTGGCAAAGAAAAATACTACGATGCCAAGAATCGGGGTGTGCGACACTCTGGCCAAACACGGCGAGGCTCACAAACGAAGGAGGCAAAACTGGGAGAAAACAGCGCTACTCCACCAAGCATGCGCCCAAGGAAGTGTTTGGGCGGATAGCCCCAACCAGAACACTTCTGTCTTCAGCAGGCTGGGCATCAAAAGCCATGCGCCCAAGGCTATGCGCCCAGGCTCTCTGGATCCATACTATGCGCCCATATCAAGGAGGCTCAGACATGCTGTAAAGGGCATGCGTCCAAGGCCAGTCTCCATGGCCTATGCGCCCACAACAAAAAGGCAGGTCCCAACGCGTATAGTACGGGTCTGTCTTCATGGACATCAAAGAACTTAGGTATGGGGGTTGCCCCTGCACGTGAACTAAGTCTGGATGCGCCTACTCTCCTTATGAACCCGCATGCAAAGCTCGGCGATGCATGCAACATGGGTTGTAAGGCAAAACTCCCTTCCGCTGACTTTCACGACATGATAAATCATAAGCGTAAAGCGAGGGAGGACATAACAATTCATAGTGCACATCCGTGTACCAGTATTGTTATCAACTGTTGTTGCTCCAAAGCATCAAGGGTGCCTTATAGAAAATCCGTGTTTCGACGGCTGTATTTCTCTGAGGATGAGAAGCCACTGTGTGTTTTATCCAACATGGCTTCATGGGGTCTCCCTTACGGAAGCCCCAATCAAAGACGGTGGACTACGAACCCAACTTTCTTTCTCAGTTCTGCGAGAAGAAGAAGAAGAAATCTACCAACAGATGGCCAGCAGGCTGTCACATCTGAAGGAGTTTATATGGGTTCTCGGTCAAAGGCAAGGTTCTGTACGGACGACGAAGAATCCCAAGCTGGGGTTAGTATTCCCTCAGATTCTGAAGCGGATGACCCTCACACCGGGGGTAGCTTTCCAGAGGATGACGATCCTTCTGAATCTGATGGCGACTATTTGCCTCCTCTACCTGAAGATGAAGGACTGGTCCACTCGGAGACAGACAGTATCAGCACTAGTTGTACTATTTCCTTTGTTCTTCCTTGCATGTTATCTATATACATGGCGGACGGTGAAAGACCTAAAGAAGTCAGTGATCAGACCAGCAAATGGCTAGAGGGTCTTGAAACAGCATTCGCCAAGATTACCAATATGCTTACTAGTATCATGGCGGTTCAAGCTGCTGGGGCTGTTCCTCCACCACAACAAAATGTCTCGGCCTACGCTAGTCCGGCTCACAGCAACAACCCTCCTTCACTGCAAAAGGAGTATTAATCTGTTGCGTCTCTTCCAAATCTTACAAATGCTGGGGGTGGTCCTTCGCCAACAACGCCTGACAACCGTTCAACAGTTGTTTTCCAACACCTGCTCAATCAACATGATGCATTGTATTCCCTGGTCGCTCGTCTCGACATCATCTCACACAAAGACGAGCTTCAGAAGATGGGGATATCTCAATCGTGTCCCCCTGAGTGGGAGAATGCTACTTGCCCGTCTAACTACAAGCCGCTGATGTTGAATTCATTTGACGGGTTGACTTCTCCTCGTCAGCACATGACGTACTTCAATACGCAGACTCTGCACTTGCCCAGAGACGATCCGTTCTTGTCAAAGCTGTTTATTAGCACCTTGCAGGGGGTAGCTTTCGAATGGTTTTGCAGTCTGCCTGACGGATGTATTAATTCATTCAAAGACTTGAAGAGATTGTTCCTCAACAGGTTTTACGAGAGTGGCATGCATGTTAGTATGTCCACCCTCATCGAGACCAAGCAAAGGAGGACTGAGTCTGTCATCGCCTTCATCGAACGCTTCAGGCGACTAGCACTGAAGATGTCCTTCGGCATACCAGATTCAGAACTTATGGATACTTTTCGACGTAACTTCCTTCTTACAGTAAAGTTTTGTCTGGATATATATAAGTATGATACATGGCCCGCTTTCATTGGGGTTGCTGATGCTGTTGAAAACGATGTGTCTAACTTGGAACTACTAGGGTTTAAAACACCAAAATCCGAAGATAAGGGCAAGCATCCTCAAACTATCCTTGTTCGTGGGGGTAAAGGGAAAGAAGTCCTGAAGGTCGACACATCCAAAGGAGCTTCCAATTCTCAGGGCGCCCCGACAAGCCTAAGGAGACCTTCTCCTTTAACGAAGACGATGTCATTACCATCTTTCTCACATTGATGAAGGGTAATAAGCTGACATTGCCTCCACCACGACGTCCTACAGAGGCGAGCCAACTCAATGATCCCAAGTACTGTCTCTATCATCAGTACGTGCATCACTCCACCAAGGACTGCATCATCCTGAAGAAAAAGATACAATAGCTTATCGACAGCCAAGTAATCAACCTCGAAGCTGAAGACAAGGTCGTACCTTCTAACATGATCTCTCTCCAGTTTGGTGACTTTTTTCTCACAGAAGTCCTAGGACAATAATGAAAGTCGTCAACCTACCGCCAGCTCGCAACTCAATATTGTTTCCGCTCACGACTGAACGTGGTGAGATCATGTGGTCCATCCGAACCTTGTGCAAGAAGTGACGCAGGGGTAGTACCTCCCAAAGCAAAAAGGGGCAAGAAGTACAAGTCATGCCATATGGTATCCTCTCCCATCTACAAGGTTCTATCTGGCGAGACACGTTCAGAGAAGACTTATCTTCGGACGTACGATCCCGCACAAGAAGAAGTAGTACCTCCTCAAGCTCATGCTGCCCCCACAAGCTCAGAAGCCGGCCCGTCTAAACCTCCAACTACGGATAAAGCCAAGCAGAAGGAGATACGGTTTGACAAGTCTCTGTAGGTGCCAGCTTCCGAAGGCATGGATCGGCCCTACAACTTTGACATACTGGCTTAGCTAGCCAATACACCTATCAGGTTGTCTCTGTTCGATCTATTGCGACTCTCCAAAGAAACGCGAAAGGCTTTAAGTAAGGCATTGCTACATGATGACTCTTACCTCACTGAAGTCAAAGCCCCCGCTGAAGACCCTGTCTCCTGTCCCCACTGCCACAGTACTATAGAAGTGGTACCTAACATCACCTTCTTACAGGAGGACATGCTACTAAAAAATAATCGTTATAATAGATCCCTATACTATACAGGGTACATCGGGGCGATCAAGGTGGACCGTATGCACATCAATCCAGGATCCTCCCTCAACATCATTCCTAGAAGTCTACTTCAAATTCTGGGAATCCCTCTGCATAAGCTATCTGTAACCAACACAACTATCATGGCCTTCAATGCTGGTCGAAGCCATCCGCTGGGCAAGATCCATCTCAAATGCCAGATCGGTGATCTCCGAACGGAGGTTTCCTGCTATATGATTGATGCAATGTATCCTACAATTTCTTGTTAGGACGTCCATGGATACATGAGAACATGATCGTTTCTTCCACACTTCACCAGTGCTTCAAGTACGTCAACAACGACGATGTCGTAAAGACGGAGTTTGCTGATGTCGATCCTTTTAAGGGCATCGAAGCTTACTATGGAGATTCGGTACTATACCAATCTTAGCCCCCCAAGGATGACGACAACGAAGCTGACAATGAAGCTGAAGCAAGTCCATCCTCCAATGATGGTCCCTTGATTATCCGAGTCAAAGGACGTACTAATCCAAAAAGTACTCCGAAGCCTCTCACAATCTGGGTGAAAAAGTAGAACCATGACAAGGTCAAGCTACTGACCATCACTCTCAGCAAGACACCCCGGGAGGAACTTATTGATGCCCGTCCTCCCAATCATGAAGAATTACCCTACGTGGTGAACTCTGCCAAGACTGTGACTCCTCTTCTAGATGATGATCCTCTCAATGAGTATATTAATATTCATAATAATGTACCTTCAGCTGATGATGTTATCCCTGAAGAAGAACTTGCATATTTCCTTAAGAAAGGTTTATCTTTGAATTACTCCGATGTCTATCAATCTGTAAACCACTACATGGGTACGATATACACCCTAGAAAACGGCATAGGACCATACCTCTGCATGCCGGTTACGACGCCTCACCTGCAGGAAAAAGTTTACCCTGAAGATATCCTCTACTTCATCATTCTAGCCAGAAAGAAGGATGAAGAACTAATCATCTTCGGTCGTATAATTGGCGAGAGAAAGTTCGTCCCAGACTCTACTTCTCCCAAGCACAACACAGAAGCTGACTATGACTCTGGGAAAATGCAACTTTTTCGGTATAGTTGGCAGGCCAAGAACATCATCCAGAATATGGGATATGACATCAAAAGTGACAAAGTGCTAAATTATGACCGAGGACGACGGTTGCAAATACGACACTTTGCTCCTCCAGGCAAACCCGAGAACTACTATCAACGAAGAGGTATTGGTTTGGGCTATATCACTCCTCCAACAACTCCTGAAAGATCAGATGATGAAGCAGATCGTTGTTCTCATTCCTCTGATTCCTCCCTCTTGAACAATGGGCTCAAAAGATGGATACTAGGTGGGAGCTGCGCTTCGAACAACGGGAACCACCTGCCGAAGACGAAGTCATCCAAGTCAATCTAGGAGACGAAGCATCTTTCAAACCAATCTTCATCAACAAAAGTCTATCTGGCAATGAACGCCAATCTCTTATACAGCTTATAAGAGAATACATCGACGTCTTCGTATGGAGCTATGAAGACATGCCAGGATTGGACCCTAAAGTCGTCATGCACCGCCTGAACATTTCGTCTAAAGCTAAGCCAGTGAAGCAGCAACAATGATGATTCTGACCAGATGTCATAGAAGCCATCGAGAATAAAGTCAAGAAGCACATTGCTAGTGGATTCATTCGCGAAGAACAACACCCAAACTGGGTTGCCAACATCGTTCCAGTCATAAAAAATAATGGTAAAGTTCGAGTCTGTATCGACTACCGTAATTTGAACTTTGCATGCCCGAAGGACGAGTTCCATCTACCGATTACCGATGTAATGATCGACAATACTTGCAGCTTCGAGTGGATGTCCTTCATGGATGGGTTCTCAGGCTACAACCAGATCAAGATGTTCCCCGACGACGAGAAGCACACATCTTTTCGAACACCGTTGGGGGTATACTGCTATACGGTGATGCCCTTCGGATTGAAGAATGCAGGGGGGACATACCAGCGATCCATGAACACAATATTTTGCGATCATTTGCACAAAACTGTGGAGTGCTACGTAGACGATATCGCAGTCAAAAGTCGTCTCAAGAGCAACCACCTCCAAGACTTGAGAACGGTGTTCGAACTAATGCGTGTATACCAACTCAAGATGAATCCAACCAAGTCTTTTCTGGGAGTCTCCTGCGGCAAGTTACTTGGTTTCGTCATTACTTCAAAGGGTATACATCTTGACCGGAGAAAGTGAAGGCTATCCTCGACATGTATCCTCTAAGAAACCTTAAAAAGTTATGCGGACTACAAGGAAGGCTAGCCTACATCAGACGATTTATTTCGAACCTCTCTGGAAGGTGCCAACCATTCACTCAACTCATGAAGAAAGGTGTATCTTTCGTCTGGACCGAACAAAGTCAACGCGTATTCGACGACATCAAGGTGTACCTTACAAGCCCTCTAGTATTGGTAGCTCCAAAAATGGGGAAGCCTTTCTTACTATATGTCAGTGCTATGGACCATTCTCTAGGTGCCCTATTGGCTCAGAAGAGTGAAGGCGGCCATGAACAGGCGATCTACTACCTCAGCCGCACAATGGTGGGTGCCGAGAACAGATACACACCAGTAGAGAAGGAATGTCTTGGACTATTGTTTGCCATCTAAAAGACACGCCACTATGTGTCCGGGCAGACTATCCATATTATATCTAAAGTCAACCCTCTCAGAATACTCATGACAAAATGGGCCCTCTCAATTTCCGTTTAGCTACATGGGCAATGTTGTTGACTCCATACGATATGATCTTCGTTCCTCAAAAGGCAGTAAAAGGCCAAGCTGTGGACACACACAAAAAAGAAGAAGAAAATGATGTCTTTTCTTTTTATTGGCACAAGGCACCACAAATCGAGTACGCATGAGAGATCCTGCACTGAGGATCCCCGAATACAAAAAGAAGAATTTTGGGGAATGGGACGATGGAGATCGAGTGGCAGTTGCTCCTTTACTCCGTTGACACTCCGATTACAAAAGTGGGAGAAAACCTAAGAAAATTGCTAACTCTTGGCTCACTGGCAAGAGGTGCAACAATTTGGCTATTGAAAATGCTCTTCGTTCTATCTGTTGAAGAGGGAAGAAGCCCCCCTTTTATAGTCGTTCTTGGGCTGGAATGATGTTATGTGCCCACATGAAGAGACACGCTGGTTCCTATATGGATGCATAGTCCTGCTTTGGGCACATAGGATATAGGTGCATACAGGCTGCGAGATCGTAGGTTGGTCGTGGTGTTGATGTGGCCGCATGCTTCGGTGCACGACTGCTCGTGGAGGCTGACGTGGCTATGCGCTTTGGTGCACGTTTTGATCGTGGCTTTGACTGAGTCAGGCTTGGACGCATAGCCATGTCTCAGGCTATGCGCCCTCCTCTCGGGGGAGCTCGTCTTGGGCGCATGGAGTTATACTTGGACTGGGTGCATGAAGATTCATTTAGTGGGCGCATGGAGTCGTACTGACTGGGCGCATGGTCATTTAGTGGGCGCATGGAGTCGTACTGACTGGGCGCATGGTCATTTAGTGGGCGCATGGAGTCGTACTGACTGGGCGCATGGAGCTACTTTGACTTGGGCGCATGCTTCTACAGGACCCCCTTCAAAGTTTTCGATACTTTGAGCAAGTTCGAAATACTTTAAAAGAAGCATGGATCGTCTTCTCACGAGGCAATGGGCGCATAGCATGGCTCTTCCCCTGGGTGCATAGTATTTTGGCCAGTCTGTCAGGAGATACGACTGTTGAGATTTGCCTCAAAGTCCGAACTGACAGATTCATCGGAATAGAATTTGAAGCGGTCCATCCTTTATACGCCATCCACGTCAGCAAGAGACAGTCGCATAGTATGCAGAGAGCTGGTCCTTCACGTGGGCGCATAGGCTGCAGTAGGCGCATACACCATAGTGGGCGCATAGAGTATGTGGGCGCATAGGAAGTGGCCCGTGCCTATAAATAGACCCTGGAGGAGAGAGAAATTTTATTATTCCTTTTCTCTTTAAAATTTTAATAAACTCTTCGTCTTCTTCCTTTGAGAATCATGTCTCCCAAGGCTGGCAAGAGATCCGCGAAGGACAAGGGGGCTGCGTCGAGTATCTCTTCTCCTGGGGTAGAGTCCTCAGCAGTCCAGGACCCGATTTTGGGTAAGGGCGTGCTTCAAAAAATGAAGTCTCGAGCTTTAATTTGCGATGCTCGAACTTCTCTTCTGTCGGGGTGCTTCCGCCTATGGCAACATACTTCTGTGAGCATTACTATGCGCCCACAGAAGTCATGCGCCAACACTGTGGTCTGCTATGTGCCCATGTGTTGCCATGTTAGGCGCCCTTTAAGCTGTGGCATGTTATGCGCCCGTTTAACTGTCCATGTGTTATGCGCCCACAAGTCTTTGTATTGGGTACATATTCCTTTGGGCGCATAGCCTTTTGGGCGCATAGAAGATTTTCAGAACTTAGTTTTTCCTACGATCTTCTGGGTCTGACTATCTTTCCGTCTTTGCAGTAAACATGTATGTCCCAGAGTTTGATGGAATTCCTTTCGGTTCTGCTTACCAGGCCTTTGATACCAGTTCCATAAAAAATATGATCAGCACGGTCAAAACCAAGATTGATCAAAATCAGCCTACGGAGCGGACCCTCGCCATACTTGAGCAGGATAAGTCCTTCTTGAGGCAGATGATTAATGGCGAGGAGTTCGTGGGTAGAGGGGCACATTGCTTCAAGAAGCCGTATTTCCTGTTTGGTGATAGTGTGGGTTTTGAGGATGGCGAGACCATATGCTTGAGAATCCCCATGGTGGTCAATCTGAATAATCAGAGGATATGGGTACCGTCGATGGAGCGCCATTATCCTTTGTCTGCTTTCACTACCTTAGCCGTGTGATGACGGATGAAGTGGGACCTAACTCCTGAGCTTTTCAGAGTCATTTCTGGGAGAATACAGTTCGACTCAGGCGATCGAAGGAAAGACACTTTCAAATGTGTCCGAGGTTCTGTGTCTTATTCTACGAGGGGACTGCAACCTGGTGCCTTAGTGAACAACATTCCAGCTAACCTTCATCCTTATACTGCTGACACGCTTTGCCGTTTGATGATGACGGAGGATGTGTCGTACCCCGCAGGGAAAATGCGGATGGAAGGCTGGAGGGATCCGTCTTTATTCTGGAGCAATCTCACCGGCTGGATACTTTCTACATATAAAGCCACCCTGAAGACTGCTGGCCTTTACTATGCTATTAGGGCCGCTCAATATGGTGTCAAGGTCAACTGTTCGATGTTTGTCTCTTTGGCTGAGTTATATAACCTTCACACCTGTATCTTCTTTACTCCGGTTGGGGAGATGCGATTGGCTCTCCATGAAATGCAGGAGGTGTCGAAGCTTCCCTGGGTACGGAGCCCTATGAAGTGTACGTGTCTTGTGATAAAGAACTTTGGGATCTAGAGAGAAAAAACTCCGGGATGGTTGATGTATACAAGGAATTGCTTTTCCACCTTCTTATTTGTCACAGGATTAATAAAAAAGGGAGAACCGAGGGGGCCAATCCCCATATAAGATCATGGACGGGCTATATCTTCGTCCAAGGAGAAGGATAAGATTTGGCCTCCTTTTCGATCTTAAAACCCATGACCAAGTCCGATATAGAAGCCCGGATGGCGGATTATGAGACATCGGATACTGAGGATAGTGATAATCCTGAGTCTCCAATTGGCCACTACCTTCGTCAGGCTGAACATCCGTTGTCGAAGAAAGCAGTGCTGGCAGCTTTCTTAATGATCTGGATCCGTGACTGTGTGTTCCCTGGGGGTTCAGGGTCCATTGAGAGAATAAGCCGATTTATGAAACTTTCGGCTGTAAAGCTGGCATTCAGGTACCATCTTGCACTACTTCCCGTGATGGTTTGTGCTATTGGACGAGGTTTACGGGACTTTGTCAGGGATACAGTGACTCCCGACGACAGGCCTCACTTTGCCCAAACCGATCTTCCGTATCATTTGCTGATGGGGTGGCTGCTGCTATATTGTCCTTCCCTAATGAATGCTGGATTGGTGGCGGATTCTTTGGCAGGGGACGCCTTTCTTCGTAGATTTTGCGATACAGATTGGACCGTCCCCGGCGTGCTTGCTTGCAGAAAGGCCTTAGGCTTCTTACAAAACTATGAGTTCTTTAGAGTATCTTCTCCGTTCGGCAGCGAAAATGCGAGAGATGTCTTAGTGGATGAGGGGGGTCATGCCACTAATTTGACTATTGGGGCATTTCGCTGGCTTCAGTCTATTAGACCATCGCATCTGGTGCTCCGAGACAGGAATCATGCCTATTTGGAGCCGTATCTGCCGAGTCGTTTTGCACGGCAGTTTGGTTACAGTCAGTTCCTTCTGGGAAATGCTAGGCCGCATCTGGAGTCAATAGGCAGCTTGATTGATGGGATGCGTGCTTGGATGTACTACAACGCCGGGTACATGGGGTGACTTTTACTCTGCCCTTGGACAAGCTCGAGATCCATTTGTGCTATGTCGCCGCCAAATTTTATGTTCAGATCAATACTTTCCACCCTCAATATGATCGTGAAGGTAGCCTGATATTGGGGACTCGGTTTGGCCCTCTTCCTATAAAAGAGGTGTCGAAGGGTCGTAAGAAGAAAAGTACTGTTCTTATCTCGCAACCAGCCATAGTGCCACAGCCAGAAGTCATCTTTAAGTAGCCAATAGTGTCTCCGAAGGAGGATACGAAAGGTGATGATTCTTTTCCTCTTAATCCTCCTCAGAAGAGAAAGGCTGCAACAGAATTGGTCCAGGAGCCAGCCTTAAAGCGGAAGAAGAAAACTGTTGCCCCGAGGAGGGCTAAGGAAATGGGTGCTGGCACGCCTCCTTTGAGGAGATCCTTCCGACAAACTGGAAGGGGAGGAAGGGCATCGCGGGCCGTTGATATTCGAGAGATAAATCCCTTCCTCGACTCTATAGCCATTCTGGTCAAACCTTTAGAAGCTTTCTCACCCTTACGTTTGTCCTTTGCCTAGAACTCTGAACTTGAGGCTGAAGCTGGTACCTTTTTACCTGAGGGGGTGGATGTGACAATGGTGTCTCCTGCGTGTCCTCAGCCGATGGATGAGGGCGGATCTTCTTCGATCATAAGGGTTGAGCGGGAAGATCGGGACAGAGGCCCAGTCCATAACGGTGATCAAAAGATCAGCTTTTCCTATGACATATCTGTGGGGGATATGTCTGCAATAGGGACTGTGATGAAGGAGCTGGACGAGAACTAAGTCCAATCGGCTCATCCTCTTGCGGGTATGTTGCCTTTACGCCTCTTTTCGGATGAGATCTTTAGGCTTCGGTTTTGCGTGCTCCTTGTGAAGCTAACCACGACTGTATGTTCCCTTGTAGACAAGGGAAAAGAACCCCCTGCGAAGATAATCTTCACCATTGAGGGAGGGACAGAAGTTGTTCCCGGCTCCTCTAAATCTGTTACTGTGGAGGGAGCTATTAGTGAGCCGGTATTGACATCAGGGTGAGTGGTCGAACAGCCTGCTGAGGAGGCTGTTGCTGAATCTGCTCCTATCCCAGATGAGCTTGTGGAAGAAACCAGGCCCGATGCAGCTCGGGGCCTTGGTACTATTCCTTTTGAACAGTCCGGATCTGCTTCTGGCTTTCCTGAAACCAAGGTTGATGGCGCAGTCTAAGTTGGAGTTGAGCAGGCCGAAGGTACGAGATTTACAATCTTTTTATATTTTCTTTCGTCTTTTCCTGATGCCTGATGTGTATTGTTTTCTTTGTTAGTTTCGGCTTCCTGTCAGGCGTTTCTTCTAGGGGTGGAAGAAACTTTCCAAGCCTCTTCTTCGACGACCTCCATCGAAGATGAGGAGATGGCTCAGGAAGTCGTCAGAGCTTTCTACTCGGTGCTGAAAGTGAAGCTTCCCGGAGTCTTGAATCGGAGCGCCGCCTTCGGCCCTGTGAGGGCTGTTGCGGAGTATCAAGTAGCAGCCCTCGAGAGCATAGCTGGGTATGAGGAGCGGGCCAACACTCTGAGGAAGGTCATGAATGACCTGGAGGGTCAGGTGGCCAAGTTTCGAAAAATCAAGCAGCGGAGTCCGACGTCCCTGTTTTGCGCAGAGGACGAGGCTTTGATGACAGCTCTTGCGGGGGAGAAGGCTACCTTTCAGGCAAGAAAGGATGCCCTCGTTCAGGAGATTGGCGAGCTGGCTGATCAGTACAGCCAGTTTAATACTGCAAGTGAGGCACGTGCTGCCTCTAAGAATAGGCTGGCTATCCAGATCATTGAGAAGCATAATCACATTGCGCAGATCAGGAACGATATCACCCAGTTGGAAGCTGACTTGAGGGCGGCGTCATCTGAACAAGGGGATTATCTGTCCCAGGCTGCTATGACTGCCACCACTTCTGCCCGTTTAGAAGAGCAGCTTGTGAAGTTGGAGGGAGAGCATCAGAGTTTGATCCTCTTTGAAGATAAAGCCACTCGCCAAGAAGAGGCACGGCGCCGAGCAACCCTGAAATATGAAGCCAAGATTGTTGCTCTGAGGGATAGCATAAATCGCCTGTGTATCCTGTAGATCTTTGTAACCCTTTTTTTTGGCCGTCACGGCTCTTGTACCCTTTTTCCGTCTTTCGATAGAAGTTTAAGTACTGAATAAAGAATCTTTTCAGAAGTGAATGTGATTTTGTGAAATATCGATGCTAGAGGTAATGTAGACGTAGCAAGGATATTTCTGGTGGGTATTCTGTTGGGGAAATTTTATGTGGACCAATGTAGCTTCCCTTCCCAGAAATTGTTGAAAATATTTATTTATTTATTTATATTTTGATTTAAATGGTGTTTTTGAATATATTATAAATAATTAATTAGTTAATTATTACGGTAGATGACTTTAGCCATGGTTGAGTTTTTGAGTACCAGACGACTAGTAATCATGGCACGGATAGTGCAGTGGCGTGCCTTGACTAGTGTATTAGCCATGCCAAGGAAGGCTGAGCCATAGTGATGCCCTAACTAGAAAAACCAGGCTAAGTTGTGACACGACCCTATAAATAATCTAATTATTTAACTATTATTATATTGGGGACTTGTAAGAGACCGGCTGCACCAATTAGTCCGAACTGGACCCACACTAAACCAGAACCCGGGTAGGCATGTAGTGAGATCAAATGCACCCATGTAGACATATTTCAAGTAGATGCAATGCCTATTGTTGGTATATTAAATTTTGTTATGTTTATTATTTTTATTATTGGGATTGTTATTTAATATTATTATTTTATTGGTTATATTATTTTTATTGACAAATAAGTATTATATAAATGTATATGTCAATGTATGTTTATATGAATATTACATATGTGTGTATTTGTATGTATAAATAAATATATATAATAGTGTACGTGTATGTGTATATATATATTTTTTTTTAGTGTATGTGTATGTGTATATATATATATATATATATATATATATATATATATATATATATATATATATATATATATATATATATTTTGTGTATGTGTATGTGTATGTGTATGTGTATGTGTATAATATGTGTATGTGTATGTGTATGTGTATATATAAAAATATATATATATATATATATATTTTTTTTATGTGCATATATGTATGTATATATAAATATATATTATATATGTGAGTATGTAAATATAAATATATATTGTGTACGTGTGTATGTATACGTATATCCGTGTGTACGTATATATGTATACGTGTACTTGTATATATATAGATATATATTATGTATGCTAATAAGAAAAAGGAAATCCCAAACAGGCCATTATTTTCCAGCCAAACGGCCCTGCCCAATAGCAGCTCAGCCAAAGGCCCAGCCTAGCTTAAACCAAAGTACTTCCCAAACCCAGCAGGCCAAGCCCGGCCCAAAGTCAATAACCCCAGCCCGAGTAATCCTCAACCCAGCCCGAGCAAACCGAAACTCACCTGAGCGGAAACCCCCCCGACGGTTTACATCGTATATATACGCGAGGCGAACACCTAAACCCTAACGCCCATGACAACCCAGTCACCTAGGCGGCCACCCACCGTCTGCGCTACCGTCGCATGCGATCGGAGTCGGCCAGGAATGCGCGCACGGCCTGGAATATTCGGAAGCAACAGCAGCGATCGAAGCCGCGAAGGTAACTTCGAATCCTCGCTTCTTTGTGAATTCTCGACCAAAATCCGATCTGTAAAGTCCTATGTAGAACCCATATAACCCTCTAGGAACCTATCTAATTGGTTGGTATCGAATCAATCCAGATACGAAAGGAAATCGACACGAAGTCGACATAAAACCCTATCGCATTGACAGAATTGAGATTTTAGATGCTCCTGTTTGAAGGCGATTCCTGATCAATCTGTCAAAAATTTTAGAAATCTATTTAAAGAGACTTGTAGACAACCTATACGAGATTAGAACACTTTTTGTAGAACTATTTTACGCTTACTAAACAGAAAGATATTTGATTCTAAAAATCAACAAAACATAGGAAAATAGTTTTTTTTGAAAACTAAAAAATCCTCCGATACGACGTGCGTCCCGCCAATCCGGACGACGTGGTCACGAACCGAAGGCATCGAAAGGTGCGTAACGGCTTCGTAGTCGTGTGGGCTTTGACGAAATTCAAATTGGTTGCGTGTGCACGACGAATTTGATGCGTATCCGTCGAAATTTACCGTATCGGCCTATGTGCAAATTCTCCAATTACTTCATGCACGTTCGTCAGATCGAAATGAAAGCGCCAACAGGACCGTATCATTTTTCTGGTCCTGTATGCCAAGTTTGGTCCAATTCTGAGACAGTTGATAAAATTACCGTTTTACGGCCCCCACGGTCCGACTCAACGGATGATTTTGTGCACGGCCCGCCGAAATCCAACTTTGGACATACGGTTGGGTTCATATTGGAAAACCGGATCCGTAGACATGTAGTTTGATGACTTTAGAGACCATTGACTCTGGCACTCTTTTCGGTGCAAAGCGGGTCCAACGGCGGACACCATTTTTGTCCGAAATTATCGTTTTGCCCCTGTGTCCAGAATTGGACTTAAGGACAGGCACTCCTAGCTAATTTGACTATTCTGAGAACATTGGCAATGTTTATTTCAGCTTTCGGAGACAGTTGTGATGACTTGGACTTTCTGACTTATTAATTGGCGATACACTGTTGGTTCTCCGTGCAACCCCGGGCAAGTATACCTTGCCTCCCTCTACAGTTTATTTACATGCATATTTTTATTAATATATAGTTTTACTAGTTGGTTATTACTTGTGATTTGTATATCGTACATGGTGGTATAGCTATAGTCCTTGTACATGGTTAGCCTTGTTAGTTCATATTGGATTGGTTCTCTCGTGTATCGTGATTGGGTCGTGTCGTGTCTTCACATGTGTCTTGACTGAGTCGTGTCTGCAAGTATGTGTGAGTGAACTGCGATTCCTTTGTCTTTCCCACAACCTGCGAGTCCATACACGGGGTGAGGGTTGTCCTTTGCACCTGCGAGTCCACATACGGGGCGAGGGTGACTTGTCTTGAAACTGACCCGCGAGTCCACATTCGGGGCGAGGGTTGGTATTCCATTGATCTACCAGCAGTTCATTCATGCATACTTGATCTCGTATCCGTATTTATGGTTACCTGTCAGTAGCCACGTGTCAGTCTCATGTCCAGTTCCTGTTATACCCTGGTTATATTACTGCATGATTAAACTGTTAGATAGGCATGTTTTATGTATCTTGCTAGTCCTCTGAGGACCTGATGATCTCTTCAGGTTTAGCGATTGTATGGAGTTAGTTAGCAGAGCGGGATGGTAGAGGATTGTGATGCATGATACAGGTATTTGCTTGTGATATATTTTTATTATCCTTTCATGCTTTATATTTAGTACCATGATATACTCTGCTTATTTATAGACTCATATCATTCTTGGAGTCTAATTCAACAATATGCTAATGGGCTGCAGGCCATAACCCATACTTGTTCATTCTTGTTTTACAATATTCATGTGGATTGAGATATAGTTTAGATTAGACATGATATCCATGACCTTGACAGCTTATACGTACTCGAGTCGGGCTGGAGTCGGCTCGATACGTAGCTGGCTTACTCACGAGCTCGAGTCCAAAAAGCGGGTGCGGGTCGTGACAAGTTTTTGTGGTGGCCTATGCCGGTCAGAGCATATCGTATCGGTTACGTAACTGTACTGATACGAGCCTGCGAATATGACTAAACCTTTAGAAATCTCAATCCACTCTGCCTTGAAAATTCTCTTAGAAATTTCTCTACGTCCTTGAAAACTTCATATATGCTCTCGATTATACTTCCTTGCTTTCAGTACCATTGATTCCCATCCCTCTTATTTTCAAGGAGACGAACGATCGTGTCGTCTAGGATTTATCAGAAATTCTTAAGTTATAGAATAATATTGCTTGACTATTGAATATTTGGTTGTTTATAGATATGAGGGATTAAATAGGCCATATGTCCTAGATATTTTGGTAGAATTATTAGTCACTAGTTAGAAGATTATAAGATTTTAGTGACCTGTGTTCCAAGAGAGTAGTATGACCTAAGGTGGGTAGAAGTCCTCGAGATTTCGTAAATACCAAATGACTAGAGAAGGCCATAAAATATTTTTGAAAAATTAAATTTGAGGAGATTAAGGTGATAGTAGACTTTGAATTTTAAGGGATAGTCATGAATTGGAATTTCGAGGACGAAATTATTTTTAAGGTGGGTAGATTTGTAGCTTCCCTTCCCGGAAATTGTTGAAAATATTTTTTTATTTATTTATATTTTGATTTAAATGGTGTTTTTGAATATTTTATAAATAATTAATTAGTTAATTATTACGGTGGATGACTTTAGCCATGGTTGAGTTTTTGAGTACCAGACGACTAGGAATCATGGCACGGATAGTGCAGTGGCGAGCCTT
Organism: Iris pallida; assembly: GCA_029216955.1. Classification (NCBI taxonomy): domain Eukaryota; kingdom Viridiplantae; phylum Streptophyta; class Magnoliopsida; order Asparagales; family Iridaceae; genus Iris; species Iris pallida. The sequence goes on from JANAVB010009196.1 coordinate 6,906,579, forward strand.
GACTAGTGTATTAGCCATGCCAAGGAAGGCTAAGCCATAGTGATGCCCTAACTAGAATAACTAGGCTAAGTTGTGACACGACCTTATAAATAATCTAATTATTTAACTATTGTTATATTGGGGACTTGTAAGAGACTGGCCGCACCAATTAGTCCGAACTGGATCCACACTAAACCAGAACCCGGGTAGGCATGTAGTGAGATCAAATGCACCCATGTAGACATATTTCAAGTAGATGCAATGCCTATTATTGGTATATTAAATTTCGTTATTATTATTATTTTTATTATTGAGATTGTTATTTAATATTATTATTTTATTGGTTATATTATTTTTATTGACAAATAAGTATTATATAAGTGTATATGTGAATGTATGTATATATGAATATTATATATGTGTGTATTTATATGTATAAATAAATATATATAATAGTGTACGTGTATATGTATATATATAAATATATATACGTGTATATATGTATGTATATATAAATATATATTATATATGTGAGTATGTAAATATAAATATATATTGTGTACGTGTGTATGTATACGTATATACGTGTGTACGTATATATGTATATGTGTACAAGGGTACATGTATATATATAGATATATATTTATGTACGCTAATAAGAAAAAGGAAATCCCAAACATGCCATTATTTCCTAGCCAAACGGCCCTGCCCAATAGCAGCTCAGCCAAAGGCCCAGCCTAGCTTAAACCAAAGTACTTCCCAAACCCAGCAGCCCAAGCTCGGCCCAAAGTTAATAACCCCGCCCGAGTAATCCTCAACCCAGCCCGAGCAAACCGAAACTCACCCGAGCGGAAACCTCCCCCGACGGTTTACATCGTATATATACGCGAGAAGAACACCTAAACCCTAACGCCCATGACAACCCAGTTACCTGGGCGGCCACCCGCCGTCGGTGCCACCGCCGTGTGCGATCGGAGTCAGCCAGGAATGCGTGCGCGGCCTGGAATGTTCGGAAGCAACAACAGCGATCGAAGCCTCGAAGGTAACTTCGAATCCTCGCTTCTTTGTAAATTTTCGACCAAAAATCCGATCTGTAAAGTCATATGTAGAACCCATATAACCCTCTAGGAACCTATCTAACTGGTTGGTATCGAATCAATCCAGATACGAAAGGAAATCGACACGAAGTCGACATAAAACCCCGTCGCATTGACAGAATTGGGATTTCAGATGCTCATGTTTGAAGGCGATTCCTGATCTATCTGTCAAGAATTTTAGAAATCTATTTAAAGTGACTTTTAGACAACCTATACGAGATTAGAACACTTTTTGTAGAACTATTTTACGCTTACTAAACAGAAAGATATTTGATTCTAAAAATCAACAAAACATAGGAAAAATAGTTTTTTTTGAAAACTAGAAAATCCTCCGATACGACGTGCGTTCCGCCAATCCGGACGACGTGGTCGTGAACTGAAGGCATCGAAAGGTGCGTAACGGCTTCGTGGTCGTGTGGACTTTGACGGAATTCAAATTGGTTGCGTATGTGCGACGAATTTGATGCGTATCCGTCGAAATTCACCGTATCGGCCTCTGTGCAAATTCTCCAATTACTTCGTAAATGTTTGTCAGATCGAGACGAAACTTACGCCAACAGAACCGTATCATTTTTCTGGTCCTGTATGCCAAGTTTGGTCCGATTCTGAGACAGTTGATAAATTTGCCATTTTGCGGGCCCTACGGTCCGACTTAACGGGTGATTTTGTGCACGGCCCGCCGAATCCAACTTTGGACATATGGTTGGGTTCGTATCAGAAAACTGGATCCGTAGACATGTAGTTTGACGACTTTAGAGACCATTGACTCTGGCACGCTTTTCGGTGCAAAGCGGGTCCAACGGCGGATATCGTTTTTGCCCGAAATTACCATTTTGCCCCTGTGTCCAGAATTGGACTTAAGGACAGGCAATCCTAGCTAATTTGACTATTCTGAGAACATTGGCAATGTTTATTTCAGCTTTCGGAGATAGTTGTGATGACTTGGACTTTCTAACTTATTGATTGGCGATATACTGTTGGTTCTCCGTGCATCCCCAGGCAAGTATACCTTGCCTCCCTCTACATTTTATTTACATACATATTTCTGTTATTATATAGTTTTACTAGTTGGTTATTACTTGTGATTTGTATATCGTACATGCTAGTATAGCTATAGTCCTTGTACATGGTTAGCCTTGTTAGTTCATATTGGATTGGTTCTTTCGTGTATCGTGATTGGGTCATGTCGTATTTTCACCTGTGTCTTGACTGAGTCGTGTCTGCAAGTATGTGTGAGTGAACTGCTATTCCTTTGTCTTTCCCACAACCTGCGAGGCCACACACGGGGCGAGGGTTGTCCTTTGCACCTGCGAGTCCATATACGGGGCGAGGGTGACTTGTCTTGAAACTGACCCGCGAGTCCACATTCGGGGCGAGGGTTGGTATTACATTGATCTAACAGCAGTTCATTTATGCATACATGATCCCGTGTCCGTGTTCATAGTTACCTGTCAGTAGCCACGTGTCAGTCTCATGTCTAGTTTCTGTTATACACTGGTTATATTACTGCATGATTAAACTGTTAGATAGGCATGTTTTATGTATCTTGCTAGTCCTCTGAGGACCTAATGATCTCTTCAGGTTTAGCGATTGTATGGAGTTAGTTAGCAGAGCGGGATGGTAGAGGATTGCGATGCATGATACAGGTATTTGCTTGTGATATTTTTTATTATCTATTCGTGCTTTATATTCAGTACTATGATATACTCTGCTTATTTATAGACTCATATCATTCTTGGAGTCTAATTGAACAATAGGCTAATGGGCTACAGACAATGACCCATACTTGTTCATTCTTGTTTTATAATATTAATGTGGATTAATATATAGTTTAGATTAGACATGATACCCATGACCTTGACAGCTTATACGTACTCGAGTCGGGCTGGAGTCTGCTCGATACGTAGCTGGCTTGTTCACGAGCTCGCGTCCGAAAAGCAGATGCGGGTCGTGACAACCAATTATTCATTTTATATTCGAGTGATTCGAATATAGATAATAAGTTGAATGAAGCTGCTAGTAGAGGTAATGTGGACGTAATAGCAGAGGATGTTCTATATCTGACCAGAGGTAATATAGACGTGGAAAGATATATGGCATTAGGGAGGAATAGATAGTTCAGATGTAGTGTGGACATGACTATCATTGATGAAGGATTTGCTCAGAGGTTATGTGGACATGGCAAAACATTTGATCATTCCTGCTAGAGAAATAATTATCGAAAAACAATTCAGAGGTAATAAGGACGTGATTTGTTTTCGTCAAACCGAGTTTGGACGGAGTCAAAAAATAAAAATAATTCTACTGGGGAAATGTTTAGAGGACCTATTATCCAGGGCATATTCAAGACTCTTGAAATACGGATAATAGTTAGATAGTTTTTTTTGAATCATATAAATATCGTACTGTACATTTACATGACTAAACGTATGTGAACATTATGTAAAAGAGGTTACAGATAGTATCTCTTCAGGAACTTGCCGTTGATAGACATCATGAGCAAGTCACCATCAGGCTTGGTCAGCCGGTACACACTGTTATAATACACCAATTCTATGACAAAAGGACCTCCATTTAGGCTGGAATTTTTCTTTTGTTTTGTGCGTCATAACCATCGGTCTTCTTACTACTAGGACCAGATCGCCGACTTGGAAGATCTTTTCCTTCACCTTTTTGTTGAAAGCTCTAGAAAGACGTGCTTGGTATAGCTCAATACGCTGTTGAACTAACAAGTATTTTTCTTCTAGTGCTTCGAGCTCTTGGAGTTGCAGACGGTAGCTTTCTTTGGTAGTCAACTCGCTGGCTAAGGCTACTCGAAGAGAAGGAATCTAGATTTCTAGGAGAAGAACTGCTTCGCTCCCATACACCAGAGAGAATGGCGTACTGCCTATTGGAGTTCGGAATGTTGTACGATAGGCCCATAGACATTTACCGAGCTTCTCGTTCCAATCGCGCTTGTTTGAAGACACGAACTTCTTGATAAGTTTTATGATGGTTTTGTTGAAGGCTTCTGCTAGCCCGTTAGCTGCTGGATTGTAGGCAGTAGAGGCTATGTTCTGGATTCAATTCTTATCGCAGAACCGATAGAACGCATGGCTTGCGAACTGTAGACCATTATCATGGATGATCCTGCGAGGTAGGCCGAAGTGGTAGATGACGTGATGTTTGACGAAACTGATCACGTTTGATGTCTTCACTTCAGTGAGCGGTATAGCTTCCACCCATTTGGAGAACTAATTGGTTATAGCTAGGATGAACCGATGTCCTTTGGAGGATGGCGGGCTGATTGGTCCTATGACGTCCATGCCCCAGGCTTCAAATGGCCAAGATGCTGCCGTCGGGTATAGAAACTCTAAAGTTTGGTGAATGAAGTCAGTGTGGAACTGGCAAGCTCTACACTTCTTTGCATATTCAACAGCATCCGCTATCGTGGTGGGTCAGTAATAGCCCATTCGTTTAAGGCGGTCTTATAATTTGGGGCCTGGTTGATGTGCACCACAAACTCCATCGTGAGCCTCCAGGAGTGCATGCTTGGCTTCTGTGTCTGATAAGCATCGTAACAGTAGCCCGTCATAAAAGCAACTGTACCGCATCGTGGTAGATGTGTCGTAGTAAAATATGAGGGATCGCCTTTGGATGGATATTGCTTCCTTCGGGTCCTCGGGGAGGATTCCATAGACAACGTAGTCTATGAAGGGAAATCGACGTTTGTTTCTGCTGCGTAACTGTGATGAATATGCAAGGCATCTTTCACACAGAATAATTTTCGACCAGACACTGTGATTGACTGCTGAGAATTGGTAGGAACGGTCAAGGAAGCAGCAAGACCGGCTAGAGCATCTGCTTCTATATTCTATAGTCGAGGCACGTGCTCGATGAAGAATCCAGCGAAAGTAGATGCCAACTAGATTGTTGCTCGGTGGTAGGGGATGAGATCTTCGTAGCGAACTTCGTAATCCCCTCGGACCTGACTAACTATTAGCTTGGAATCGCCGTAAGCCTCTAGATAGTCAACTCCCAGTTGCTTTTCCAGTTGTAGGCCGATTATTAGGGCATTATATTCGGCTACATTGTTGGTGCATGGTTCCACGAAAGAATATGCACGATGTATGACTAGGTGATCAGGTGACACAAGCACAACACCTACTCCAGCCACGATGTTTTCTTTGGGCCCTGTTCTTGATGGGCCGTCAAAAAACATTTGCCAAATAGGGATTTCTTCAGTTGCAGTGTTAGACTCCACCACTTCGTCGAGGATTTCGTCATAGAGTTTGGACGACTCCGGCACCGAATGAGCAGCTAGGAAATCAGCTAATGCTTGACCTTTTACTGCCTTCTGAGGGACGAAGATCATATCATATAGGGTCAACAACATTGCCTATGTAGCTAAACGGGAATTGAGAGAACCCGGTTTAGTCATAAGTATTCTGAGAGGGTTGACTTTGGATATGATGTGGATGGTCTGTCCAGACACGTAGTGGTATACCTTTTGGATGTCAAATACTAGTGCGAGGCATTCCTTCTCCATCGGTGTGTATCTGTGCTCGACACCCACCATTGTGCGACTGAGGTAGTAAATTTCCTGTTCATGACCGCCTTCGTTCTTCTGAGCTAAGAGGGCGCCAAGAGAATGATCCATGGCATGGACATATAGTAAGAAGGGCTTCCCCATTATTAGGGCCACCAGTACTGGAGGGCTTGTAAGATATACTTTGATGTCGTCGAATGCGCGTTGACATTGTTCAGTCCAGACGAAAAATATGCCTTTCTTCATGAGCTGAGTGAATGGTTAACACCTTCCAGAGAGGTTAAAAATGAATCGTCTGATGTAGGCTAGCCTTCCTTGTAGTTCGCGTAGGTCTTTGAGGTTTCTTGGAGGATGCATGTCGAGAATAACCTTCACTTTCTCCGGGTCCAGATGTATACCCTTTGAAGTGATGATGAAACCAAGGAACTTGCCGCTGGAGACTCCCAGAAAAGACTTGGTTGGATTCATCTTGAGTTGGTGTGCACGTATTAGTTCGAACACCGTTCTCAAGTCTTGGAGGTGGTTGCCTTTGAGACGACTTTTGACTGCAATATCGTCTTCATAGCACTCCACAGTTTTGTGCAAATGATCGTAAAAAATTATATTCATGGCTCGCTGGTATGTTGCCCCTGCATTCTTCAATCCGAAGGGCATCACTGTATAGCAGTATACCCCCAACGGTGTTCGAAAAGATGTGTGCTTCTCGTCGTCAGGAAATATCTTGATCTGGTTGTAGCCTGAGAACCCATCCATGAAGGACATCCATTCGAAGCCGCAAGTGTTGTCGATCATTACGTCGGTAATCGGTAGAGGGAATTCGTCTTTCGAATATGCAGAGTTTAAATTATGATTGTCGATACAGACTCGAACTTTATCGTTCTTTTTCATGACTGGAACGATATTGGCAACACAGTCGGGATGTTGTTCCTCGCGAATGAATCCACTGGCGATGAGCTTTTTGACTTCATTCTCGATGGCTTCCATGACTTCAGGTCGAAATTGTTGTTGTTGCTGTTTTACTGGCTTAGCTTTAGACGAAATGTTCACGCGGTGCACCGCGACTTTAGGGTCCAATCCTGGCATGTCTTCATAGCTCCATACAAAGACGTCGATGTTTTCTCTTATAAGCTGTATAAGAGACTGGCGTTCACCGTCAGATAAGCTTTTGCAGATGAAGATTGGTTTGAAGGATGCTTCATCTCCTAGATTGACTTGGGTGACTTTGCCTTCGGTAGGTGGTTCACGTTGTTCGAAGCGCAGCTTCCACCTAGTGTCCATCTTTTGAGCCCATTGTTCGAGTTCGATTGATTGGACATTGTCTGTGACTTGGTCGACGAAAACCATATTGACGGACAAAGTTGCTTTGAACATGTCGCCGATGTTGGGGTCTGAGTCCCAGAGGGAGGAATCAGAAGAATAAGAACAACGATCTGCTTCATCATCTGATCTTTCAGGAGTTATTGGAGGATAGACATAGCCCAAACCAATACCGCTTCGTTGGTAATAGTTTTCGGGTTTGCCGGGAGGAGCAAAGTGTCGAATTGGCAACCTCGTCCTCGGCCGTAATTTAGCCCTTTGTTGCTTTTGATGTCATATCCCATATTCTGGATGATATTCTTGGCCTGCCAACTATACCGAAAAAGTTGCATTTTTCCAGAGTCATAGTCAGCTTCTGTGTTGTACTTGGAAGGAGTAGAGTCTGGAACGAACTTTCTCTCGCCATTTATACGACTGAAGATGATTAGCTCTTCATCTTTCTTTATGGCTGGAATGATGAAGTAGTGGATATCTTCTGGGTAAACATTTTCCCGTAGGTGAGGCATCGTGACCGACATGCAGAGGTGTGGTCCTATGCCGTTCTCTAGGGCGTATATCGTATCTATGTAATGGTTTACAGATTGGTTGACATTGGAGTAATTCAAAGGTAAACCTTTACTAAGGAAATACGTAAGTTCTTCTTCAGGGATAACATCATCTGCTGAAGGTACATTATTGTGAGTATTGATATACTCAATGAGAGGGTCATCATTTGGAAGAGGAGCCACAGTCTTGGCCGAGTTCACCACATAGGGTAATTCTTCAGGATTGGGAGGACGGGCATCAGTAGGTTACCCCCTGGGTGTTTTGCTGAGAGTGACAGTCAATGGTTTGACCTTATCGAGTTTCTTCTTCTTCACCTAGATTGTGAGAGGCTTCGGGGTACTTTTTGGAGTAGTACGTCCTTTGACTCGGACAATCAGGAGACCATCGTTGGAGGATGAAGGTGCTTCAGCTTCATTGCCAGCTTCATGCCCTTAAAGGGATCGACATCAGCAAACTCTTGTCTTCACGACACCGTCGCTGTTGACGTACTTGAAGCACTGGTGAAGTGTGGAAGGGACGATCATGTTCTTATGTATCCATGGACGTCCCAACAAGACGTTGTAGGATACATTGGCATCGATCACATAGCAGAAGACCTCCGTTCGACGATCACCGATCTGGCATTTGAGACGGATCTTGCCCAGCGGATGGCTTCGAACAGTATTGAAAGCCATGATAGTTGTGTTGGTTGCGGATAGCTTGTGCAGAGGAATTCCCAGGATTTGAAGCAAGCTTCTAGGAATAATGCTGAGAGAGGATCCTGGATCGATGTGCATGCAGTCCACCTTGATCGCCCCGATATACCCTGTATAGTACAGGGGTCTATCATAACGATTATTTTTGAGCAGCATATCCTCATGTGAGAAGGTGATATTGGGCACCACTTTCATAGTACTGTGACAGTGGGAGCAGGAGACATGATCTTCATCGGGAGCTTTGACCTCAGCGAGGTAAGAGTCGGCATATAGCAATGCCTCACTTAAGGCCTTCCGCATTTCTTTGGAGAGTCGCAACAGATCGAACAGAGACAACCTGGCGGGTGTATTGGCTAGCTTAGCCAGTATGTCAAAGTTGTAGGGTCGATCCATGCCTTCTGGAGCTGGCGCCTTTAGAGACTTGTCAAACCGCGTCTCCTTCTGCTTGGATGTGGTTTGAGGCTTGGACGGGCAGGCTTCTGAGCTTGTAGGGGCAGCAGGAGCTTGAGAAGGTGGTGCTTCTTCTTGTGCGGGATCATACGTTCGAAGATAAGTCTTCCCCGATCGTGTCTCGCCATATAGAACCTCGTAGATGGGGGAGGATACCAGGTGACATGGCTTGAATTTCTTGCCCCTTCTTGCTTTGGGAGGTGTTACTCCCTGCGTCACTTCTTGGACAAGGTCTGGATGGACCCACATGATCTCACCACGTCTAATTGTGAGTGGGACCAAGGTTGAGTTACGAGCTGGTGGTAGGTTGACGACTTCCATCATTGCCTTAGGGATTGGGACCACGCCGTTTGGGACTTCTATAGGAGGAAAGTCGCCAAACTGAAGAGAGATCATGTTAGCAGATATGACCTTGTCTTTAGCCTCGAGGTTGATCACTTGGCTATCGATAAGCTGTTGTATCTTCTTTTTCAGGACGATGCATTCCTTGGTGGAGTGATATACGTACTGATGGTAAAGATAGTACTTGGGATCATTGAGTTGGCTTGCCTCTGCAGGACGTCGTAGTGGGGGCAATGTCAGCTTATTACCCTTCGTCAATGTGTGGAAGATGGTGATGACATCATCTTTATCGAAGGGGAAGGTATCCTTAGGCTTGTCGGAGGCGCCTTGAGAATTGGAAGCTCCTTTGGATGTGTCGACTTTTAGGACTTCTTTTCCTTTACCCCCACGAACCGGAATAGTTTGAGGATGTTTGCCTTTGTCCTCAGATTTTGGTGCCTTCAGCCCTAGTAGTTCCAAGTTAGGAACATCATTTTCAGCAGCATCAGTGGCTCTAATGAAAGCAGGCCATGTATCATACTTATGTATACCTAGGCAAAACTTCACTGTAGAAAGGAAGTTATGTCGACAAGTATCCATAAGTTCTGAGTCTGGTATGCCGAAAGGCATCTTCAGTGCTAGTCGTCTGAAGCGTTCGATGAAGGCAATAACAGATTCAGTCTTCCTTTGCTTGGTCTTGATGAGAGTGGAGAAACTAACATGCATGCCACTCTCGTAAAACCTGTTGAGGAACAACCTCTCCAAGTCTTTGAATGAATCGATACACCCGTCAGGCAGACTACAGATCCATTCGAAGGCTACCCCCTGCAAGGTGCTAATAAACAGCTTCGACAGGAATGGATCGTCTCGGGGTAAATGCAAAGTTTGCGTGTTGAAGTACGTCATGTGCTGACGAGGAGAAGTCAAGCAGTCGAATGAGTTCAGCGTCAGCGACTTGTAGTTAGGAGGGCAGGTAGCATTCTTCCATTCAGGGAGGATACGGTTGAGATATCCCCATCTTCTGCAGCTCGTTTTTGTGTGAGATGGTGTCGAGGCGAGCAACCAGGGAATCAATTGCACCTGTTGATTGAGCAGGTCTTGGGAAACAGTCGCTGAGCAGTTGTCATGTGTTGTCGACGAAGGACCACCTCCAGTATTTGCGAGATTTGGAGGAGGTGCAACAGAATAATACTCCTTTTGTAGGGCAGGAGGGTTGTTACTGTGAGCCGAACTAGCATGGGCTGAGGCATTTTGTTGAGGTGGAGGGACAGCTCCAGCAGCTTGGACTGCCATGATACTGGTAAGCATATCAGTGATCTTGGCGAATGCTGTTTCGAGACCCTCTAGCCGTTTACTAGTCTGATCACTGGCTTCTTCAGGTCTTTCTCTGTCCGTCATGTATGTAGATAGCATGTGAGGATGAATAGAGGAAGCAGTGCAACTGGTGCTGATACTGTCTGTCTCCGAGTGGATAAGTCCTTCATCTTCAAGTAGAGGAGGTAGATAGTCGCCATCGGATTCGGAGGGATCATCATCCTCTGGAAGGCTACCTCCAGTGTGGGGGTCATCTGCTTCAGATTCTGAGGGAATGCTACCTCCGGCTTCGGAATCTTCGTCGTCCATAAAGAATTTTGCCTTTGATCGAGTGCCCATATAGACTCCTTCAGATGTGACAGCCCGTTGGCCAGCTGTTGGTAGACTTTGTCTTCTCCTTCTCGTGGAACTGAGAGAGAAGGTTGGGTTGGTGGTCCACCTTCTTTGATTGGGGCTTCCGTATGGGGGACCCCATGAAGCCATGTTGGATGAGACATATAGTGGCTTCTGGTCATCAGAGAAGTACAGCCGTCGAAACACGGACTTTCTCTAAGACACTCTTGTTACTTTGGAGCAACAACAGTTGATAACAATATTAGCGCACATAAGTGCACTATGAATTGTTATGTTCTTCCTCGCTTTACGCTTATGATTTATCATGTCGTACAAGTCAGTGGAAGGGAGTTTTGTCTTACAACCCATGTTGCATGCATCGCCGAGCTTTACATGCGGGTTGGTAAGGAGAGTAGGCGCATCCAAACTTAGTTCATGTGTAGGGGCAACCCCCACACCTAAGTTCTGTGATGTCCTTGAAGACAGCCACGTGCTATACACGTTGGGACATGTCTTTTTGCTGCGGGCGCATAGGCCTTGGAGACTGGGCTTGGGCACATGCTTCTTGACAGCATGTTTGAGTTGCCTTGATGTGGGCACATAGTATGGATCCAGAGAGCCTGGGCACATAGCCTTGGGCGCATGACTCTGAGTGCCCAGCCTGTTGAAGACAAAGTGTTCCGGTTGGGGCTATGCGCCCAAACACTCTTTTGGGCGCATGCCTGGTGGAGCAGCGCTGTTTTCTCCTAGTTTGTCCTCCTTCGTTTATGATCCTCGCCGGGTTCGGCCAGAGTGTCACATAACCCGATTCTTGGCATCGTAGTATTTTCCTTTGTCAAGTCTCGGGTGTTGAACACCCTGTTGTTGGTTGTGCAGGGAAGAAGTCACTGGGCTAGTAGTGCCCGGAACGGTGTGAGCCTTCTCCATTTGGGGAACTTTTGTGGCAGAGTCCTCCAGCTGCATATCTGCTATGATACTAGCAGGACATGCACAGCGAGCCTTCCGAAGCCATGTCTTGCGAGACTTGTTTGGCTTCGCTAATTTTGAGGGATTAGAGCCGTCCCTCGAGAGCATCTCTTTGAATGCCTGCTGATCGAACTTTACGATCAGCATCTTCTGAGTACTCCCCACTTTGTCGGTATCGTATTGCGTCGCCACTTTCTCGTCAGAGGAAAAGGTAGTCACCAGCAAAGTTGCCATTTTTGTAGACACACACAAAAAAAGAAGAAGAAAACGCTGTCTTTTCTTTTTATTGGCGCAAGGCACCACAAATCGAGTACGCCTGAGAGATCCTGCGCTGAGGATCCCCGAGTACAAAAAGAAGAATTCTGGGGAATGGGACAATGGAGATCGAGCGACAGTTGCTCTTTTACTCCGTTGACACTCCGATTACAAAAGTGGGAGAAAACCTAAGAAAATTGCTAACTTTTGGCTCACTGGCAAGAAGTACAGCAATTTGGCTGTTGAAAATGCTCTCCGCTCTGTCTGTTGAAGAGGGAAAAAGCCCCCCTTTTATAATCGTTCTTGGGCTGGAATGATGTTATGTGCCCACATAAAAAGACACGCTGGTTCCTATGTGGGTGCATAGTCCTGCTTTGGGCGCATAGGGTGTAGGCGCATACAGGCTACGAGATCGTGTGTTGGTCGTGGTGTTGACGTGGCCGCATGCTTCGGTGCACGATTGCTCATGGAGACTAACGTGGCCATGCGCTTCGGTGCACGTTTTGATCGTGGCTTTGACTGAGTCAGGCTTGGGCGCATAGCCATGTCTCAGGCTATGTGCCCTCCTTTCGGGGGAGCTCGTCTTGGGCACATAGAGTTATACTTGGACTGGGTGCATGAAGCTTCATTTAGTGGGTGCATGGAGTCGTACTGACTGGTCCCATGGTGCTTCATTTAGTGGTCGCATGGAGTCGTACTGACTAGACGCATGGAGCTACTTTGACTTGGGCACATGCTACTACACAAGCATTAACGGATTTCCTAGCCGCTCATCCGGTGCCGGAATCGTCCAAACTCTACGACGAAATCCTCGACGAAGTGGTGGAGTCTAACACTACAATTAAAGAAATCCCCATTTGGCAAATGTTCTTTGACGGCGCATCAAGAATAGGACCTAAAGGAAATATCATGGCCGGAGTAGGTGTCGTGCTCGTATCACCTGATCATCTGGTTATACACCGCCCATATTCTCTCGTGGAACCATGCACCAACAACGTGGCCGAATATAATGCTCTATTAATCGGCTTACAACTAGCGAAGCAACTGGGAGTTGACTATCTAGAAGCTTACAATGATTTCAAGCTAATAGTTAGTCAGGTCCGAGGGGATTATGAAGTTCGCCACGAAGATCTCATCCCCTACTACAGAGCAACAATCGAGTTGGCGTCTACTTTCGCTGGATTCTTCATCGAGCACGTGCCTCGACTACAGAATATAGAAGCGAATGCTCTACCCGGTCTCACTGCTTCCTTGATCGTTCTAGCCAATACTCAGCAGTCGATCACAGTGTCCTGTCGAGAACTATTCTGTGTGAAAGATGTATTGCATATTCATCACAATTACACAACGGAAACCAGCGTCGATGTTAAAGATTGGAGATTTTCCTTCATAGACTATGTCGTCTATGGAATCCTCCCCGAGGACCCGAAGGAAGCAGTATCCATCCAAAGGCGATCCCTCAGATTTTACTACGATACAGCTACCAAGATGCTGAACCGACGCTCTTATGACGGGCTACTGTTACGATGCTTATCAGACACAGAAGCCAAACATGCACTCTGGGAGGCTCACGATGGAGTTTGTGGTGCACATTAACCAGGCTCCAAATTACAAGATCGCCTCAAACGAATAGATTATTACTGGCCCACAATGATAGCAGATGTTGTTGAATATGTAAAGTTTAGAGCTTGCCAGTTTCACGCCGATTTCATTCATCAACCTTCGGAGTTTCTACACCCGGCGACAGCATCTTGGCCGTTTGAAGCCTGGGGCATGGACGTCATAGGACCAATCAGCCTACCATCCTCTAAAGGACATCGGTTCATCGTAGCTATAACTGATTACTTCTCCAAATGGGCGGAAGCTATACCACTCACCGAAGTGAAGACGTCAAACGCGATCAGTTTCATCAAACATCACGTCATTTACCGCTTCGGCCTACCTCGCAGGATCATCCATGATAATGGTCCACAGTTCTCAAGCCATACATTCTATCGGTTCTGTGATAAGAATCGAATCCAGAACCTAGCCTCTACTGCCTACAATCCAGCGGCTAACGGGCTAGCAAAAGCCTTCAACAAAACCATCATAAAACTTCTCAAGAAGTTCGTGTCTTCAAACAAGCGCGATTGGAACGAGAAGCTCGGTAAATGTCTATGGGCCATCGTACAACATTTTGAACTCCAACAGGCAGTACGCCATTCTCTCTGTTTTATGGGAGCGAAGCAGTTCTTCCCCTAGAAATCTAGATTCCTTCTCGTCGAGTAGCCCTAGCCAGCGAGCTGACTACCGAAGAAAGCTACCGTTTGCGACTCCAGGAGCTCGAAGCGCTAGACGAAAAATGCTTGTTAGCTCAGCAGCGCATTGAGCTATACCAAGCACGTCTTTCCAGAGCCTTCAACAAAAAAGTGAAGGAAAGGATCGTCCAAGTCGGCGATCTGGTCTTAGCAGTGAGAAAACCAATGGTCATGACGCACAAAATAAAAGGAAAATTCTAGCCTAAATGGGAAGGTCCTTTCATCATAGAATCAGTGTATTCTAACGGTGCGTACCGGCTAACCAAGCCTGATGGTGACTTGCTCATGATGCCTATCAACGGCAAGTTCCTGAAGAAATACTATGTGTAACCTCTTTTACATAATGTTCACATGTGTTCAGTCATATAAATGTACAGTGCGATCTTTATATGATTCAAAAAAAAAACTATCTAACTATTATCCGTATTTCAAGAGTCTTGAATACGCTCTGGATAATAGGTCCTCTAAATATTTCCCTAGTGGAATCATTTCCCTTTTTTGACTCCGTCCAAACTCGGTTTGGCGAAAACAAGTCATGTCCCTTTTACCTCTGATTTGTTTTCTGATAATTATTTCCCCAATGGAATGATTAAATGTTTTTCCACGTCCACATAACCTCTGAGCAAAGCATTCATCAAGGATAATCACGTCCCTATTACCTCTAAATTATCTACTCCCCCCAAAATATTATATTTCTTTCCACATCCATATTACCTCTGGTCGGATATAGAACATCCACTGCTATTACGTCCATATTACCTCTACTAGCATTTTCATTCAACTTATTATCTATATTCAAATAACTTGAATATAAAATAGATAATTGGTCCACATCACAATTCTCCAGCGGAATACCCACCAAAAAAAAATCCTTGCTACGTCCACATTACCTCTAGCATCGATATTTAGCAAAACCACATTCACTTCTGAAAAGATTCTTTATTTTGTACTTAAACGTCTATCAAGAGACATAAAATGGTACAAGAGCCGTGACGGCTAGAGAAAAGAGTTACAAAATCTATGGGATACACATGCGATTGATGCTGTCCCTTAGAGCCACAATCTCAGCCTCAGATTTTACAGTAGCTCAGCGCCGTGCATCTTCTTGACGAGCGGCTTCATCTTCAAAGAGGATAGGACTCTGATGCTCCCCCTCCAACTTTGCCAGCTGTTCTTCTAAACGGGCAGAAGTGGTGGCAGTCATGGCAGCCTGGGACAAATAATCCTCCTGTCCAGATGTCGCCGCCCTCAAGTCGGCTTTCAGCTGGGCAATCTGGTTCTTGATCTGCGCAATGTGATTGTACTTTTCAGTGATTTACACAGCCAGCCTATTCTTCGAGGTAACACGTGCCTCACTTGCAGCATTGAACTGGCCATACTGGTCAGCCAGCTCGCCGATCTCCCGAACAAGGGCGTCCTTCCTTGCCTGGAAGGTAGCCTTCTCCTCCGTAAGAGCCGTCATAAAAGCCTCGTCCTTTGTGCGGAACAACGACGTCGGGCTCCGCTGTCACGACCCGCACCCTAGAGTAAGGGCATGAGACGTGGGTACGTCCAGCCTATGCCGCAGTATTGGCGGTAGAACGCTGTCCTAGGTCACAACATCTAACAGTTTAAGGTAATAATAGTTATACTACCCGAATGGGGGTGACATAACAGAATATATCTGAATCACATCTAAGGTAGAATACGATAAGATAGAATGATATAAAGATACGAGACCCAAATCCACAGGAAATACAAATAGAGAGAAAGCTAAGTGTCTATGATAAACTCCACTGACAACCAGAAATAATACAGATCCAAATAAACAACTCAAATCTCCAATACAATGAAATAAGATAAAGATATCTATGGAGCAACAGTCTCTACAGCTAAGGGATCCGATTAGAAGTCTGGATCGCAAGTGTCCTCTAAGGTTGTCCCATAGAAAGTATCTAAGCAGGCCTCCTCCTCGTCCTCTGTAAAATTTTCAACAGGTCCAATCAGGACGGGAACGAGCACATATCTCTCAAACAGTTCATAACAGGTTAGGAGTATAAAGCATGCAATAGAGTAAAATACAGGAAATGCTAGAAAGGAAGTACGGGAAAACAGGAGATATTTTGTAACTGAAAGTAAGTACATGATAAGTAAGACTGTAAGTGGCTAAGTGATTTAGAGTACAATATGGTTATATAAACGGCTTAAGGGCACATGAATACAACTAAGAGGCACATGAATACCTACTGGGGATAATGATCACATAACAAATTCTACTCACCCCGCCCCAATCAATACACAAGGATCCATTCAAGTTACGTTATTGGCACATGAATACAGCTAAAGATACGTGAACTCATGTAATGAGTAGAACATGAGACACATGATAGTACATGAAGGCACATGAGAACATGTGAATACATGAAGTAGTACGAGTACAAGGAGTACCTGATGCACATGATAAAGTACATGAACATGAAATACCCGATGCATACGTAGAGGGATAACATCTCAGGAAAGGATCCATATAGTACTAATCCGTAAAAGATACGTGTCAGCCTCAAGTAAAGTAATCTAGAGCAAGAATATAGTCCCAGACAGGTATGAAGAGATCGGAGAATGTACTCGCCTGCTATCTGAATATCCAAGATGAAAGTACTGTCCGAGGAGTGGTGTCTGTCTCCTATAGAACAGTACAAGTCACTATGAGTCTAAGATGATAATAAGATGCAAGTCAATGCATTCTACATGAATCTAGGTCAATCTAGGCCAAAGTCAACTCTTGGTCAACTCTGGTCAACCCTAGAAGTCAAACTAGGTCAACCAAGTCAAACCTAAGTCAAACAAGTCTATACTAGCCTATTCTAGGTCTAACAAGGCTACACAAGTCTATCTTGACTCTATACTGACAAACAGATACACCCATAGGCTAAGAGCCTTAGTCTAGGCTATTAGGCAATACCATGCCTAAAACCCATAAATCCCATATACATAACAATATATATATCTAAAATTTAATACACTCATTGATATATTTATATAATAACATAGTAACATACATTAGCATATAGGCTACCTATATGTATACCACACATATATATAGGATACCTTAAGATGTGAGTCTCACATACACATATACATAGGGAATAGGAAATGAAATGTGTATGTGTTCAAGTGTGGGTGTGAGTGCCACATAGAGGAAAATAGTGTGTGTGAGGAGACATGACAGTGGTGGGGTGAACATAGAGTGTCAATAGAGTTTTCAGGAAAATTAGTGGAGTTAACTATAGGTAAACAGTGAGTGATACATGTGTTAAGTGGAAATCAGTGAAATGTTAAGAGAAAACAGTTCAGGAAATAGGAGAATCAATTCTCAGTATTCAGGAATGAAATGAATCAACCAATATAGTGTTAGGCAATGTACATAACCTGGACAAACAGTGAACAGAACATAAAATCAGTGAGCTAACACATATGTGTTCAAGTGTCAATGCAACCAGTGTACATATGCCCAGGAAAACAGGGAATGACAATGTGGGAAATTCCTGAATCAGTGAATGGGAAAACAGGAATCATTTGTGTGATATCCTTGGGAAAACAGGTAATGCAATTTGAATTAAACAGTTAACTAATACTCAAGACAATACACAACAGTTAGCATATAATCAAAATTAGTCATGGCTAGGCAATAACCTGTGTGTGGTGATAACTGGAATTCCATGAATGACAAACTGGAAATACGTCCCAGGAAAATAGAAAAATGAGATAGCAGTGAACACATTGTGTAACCTGGAATCAAATGGTGAAATCCAGGAAATAGTGCTGATAAGCATGACAGTAACATGTAACCATTTCAGTTTAAGGAATGAAGTAATCTCATGTTAAAGGAAACCAGCTCAATTATAGTTCATTAGGAATGAATAACAGTTGACATATCATCAAAATCAGTCATGGCTATTCGAAATCAATTCACTGTCTAATTATTCCACTTCAAATCATAAGCCCAAATTGAATGTAATATTAAGCTAAACATGAACAACAATATGTGGGAAAACATTTAACAGTGAAAACATTACTTAAAACTGGGATTTAAATGTTTAGGAATTCGAAAGAACTAAGTATCAGAACATGGTATCAGTGTTTTGCCATTTTTCCAATTCGAATCCAAATTCACATCAAACACCTAACTAATCATGTAAATCCAATCTACAGGGATTAACAACATATACAGGATCTAATTTAGCAAATTAATTCATAATTTAAACCAATTAAAACAAAAATAAATAGAAAACAAAACCCAGAACTGTGCACGCGTGATTCCGTGTCCGACACGACATGATAGGTCATGTCACTTGGGGAACCCCGTGTCAGTGGTTTCCCCAATATGTGTGTCAAATATTACGTGCCCACGTGTCGTGTGCTGTACGAAATCAACCCCGAGCAGCAGGGAAATGGCACTGCTCGCGCGCGTGTGGTGCACCCGCGTGTTCGTGTGTCCAAACCGACACGACACGACACCAATATCAACTCAGAACACCAAAAATTAATAAACGAACCTAAAACCTAATTTCCTATTCAAAAATATTCCAGAAATCAATTCGAAATATCCTTTGGGGCATTTCATCAAACACATTTATGCATCCACTGATACGTGTCCGATACGGACACGTATTGGACACGAGACCTAGGGTTAGCTATACCTACAGTTAGGGTAGGCCTAGGGCTTCCTAAATATGCAATCAAAATCCTATTTTATGGTGTGGATTAGAAATTACCTATGGGTTTGTAATGGGTCAAAAAGTCCCAAATGAGAGTGGATCTTCAAGCTACCAAACTCTTCCAAATTGCTTCTCCTCTAAAGTTTCTCATCACAAACAACAAGTAGAAGAAATTTAGAACCTATTGCAATTGATTTGAGGGAAAAAGGAATTAAATAGGATTTTCTAGGAATTATTGAAGTTGGAGCATACCTCTTCCTTAAACTTGAGAAATTTCTAAAGGAGGCTAGCCCTAACAATGAGGAGCATTAAATAGAGGGGGGATTAGTGTTGGCCGGCCATGGGATGTGTTGGGCTAGGTTAGGGTTACATGGTGTTGGGTTTTGGGCCTCTACGGGCTTAAGTCACAAGTCATGACTTGTGAAATCATAAGCCATTAACTAGCCTAATCAAATCCTATCTTCCCCAAATTAAATCTAATGACTAGGATGTATCTAACTTAGGTCAAGCTAGGGTTACACACTCTAACCAAGTAGTCAAGACCTAGGTTAGCTTCTAGGACAGTCTCCTAAGTCAACACTAGTCAACGTCTAGAATAGCACCAAATCAATTATACTAAAAATTACTGAAAATTCTAATAATTATAATTAATACTAAATAATTCCAAATGATTCCAAAATTTTAAAAATGACCAAAATACCCTCAAGCTAGAAATGTGGTAGTGACAAATCTACCCCCTTTAAAATAATTTTGTCCTCAAAATTAAAGGCGAAACTAACTGCTGAGAAGGATAGAAAAGTATACCTCAAGGTCCAAAAAGATAGGGGTACCACTCGCGCATCTCATCCTCCCGCTCCCAGGTAGACTCTCCTGGAGAATGATGCCTCCATGCGACGCGTACCAAGGGTATCACCTGGTTCCTCAGTACCTTCTTTCGGCGATCCAGAATCTCCACAGGCTGCTCTAGATAGCTGAGAGTAGGTCAAACCTCAATCTTCGAATGATCGAGCACATGGCTAGGGTCAGCCACGTACCGTCTCAACTGTGATACGTGGAATACGTTGTGAACTCCCAGTAGTGCAGGTGGCAAGTCTAACCTGTATGCCACGTCCCCGACTCTCTCTTTGATAACGAAAGGGCCGATGAAGCGCGGGCTAAGCTTTCCACCTCCACCAAAATGTATCGTACCACGAGTCAGAGATATCTGCAGAAAAACCATGTCTCCAACCTAATCACAAGCAAGGTCTCAAATTACGAAAAAAATCAAACACGATCAATCAAACAAAACAAAAATGCAACCTACTTCTAATCCTATCTCTAAGTCTGTACCTCAAACTCTAACGGCCTCCGGTAGCTATCGGCCCAGTGCCGATGTCTGTCCTGCGCCACGCGAAGTCTGTCCCTGATGAGCTTCACCTTCTTGGCTGCGTCAACAACCATCTCTGGTCCCAGTAAAGCTTGCTCTCCAACATCATCCCAAGATAAGGGTGTACGACACCTACACCCGTACAGAGCCTCAAAAGGTGACATCTCAATGCTGACCTGATAACTGTTGTTGTAAGCAAACTCCACCAAATGTAGATGATCCTCCTAGGAACCTCCAAAATCCAGGACGCACGTCCGCAGCATATCCTCAAGTGTCTGAATAGTCCTCTCTAACTGTTCGTCCGTCTGGGGGTGGTATGCAGTACTAAACTTGAGCTGAGTGCCCAAACTAGTCTGCAGACTCCTCCAGAAATGGAAAGTAAAGCGACTATCCTGATCTGAGACAATACTGACGGAAACTCCGTGAATCCTGACTATCTGCCGCATATACAACTCTGCAAGCCTCTCTGTAGACGTACCCACCTTGAATGGCAAGAAATGGGCCAATTTGGTCAACCTGTCAATGATGACCCAAATCGCGTATTTCCCTCCTGGTGTACGCGGCAACCCAGATACGAAATCCATGGTGATATGCTTCCACTTTTACTCTGGAATGGGCAACGGCTGTAATAATCCTCCGGGCCTCTGCCTCTCTACCTTGACCTGCTGACAGACCAAGCACCTAGCTACGAAGTGGGCCACCTCCCGCTTCATCCCGTACCACCAGACATGCTCTCGCAGATCCCTGTACATTTTGTGGGCACCAGGATGTATAGAGTACTGTGATCTGTGAGCCTCCTGCATGATCTGTTCTCTGAGCTCCCTGCTAGGCACACATAACCTGGAACCGTGCATCAGGGCACCATCCTCTGTAAGTGAAAACTCGCCATCCACCAACCCTGCACGAACCTGCTCTCGGATACACCGCAGAGCCACATCCTCGAACTGCGTCGCCTTGATCCTCTCCATCAAGTCCGACTGTATCTGAAGGCCCCATAACTGCATCTGCACTCCGGGCATAATCACCTCAATCCCAAGGCTCTCCAAGTCTACAAGTAAGTGCCGATCCATAGTCAAACACATGGCTGTCGGATACCTACTCAAGGCACCGACAACTACGTTGGCCTTCCCCGGGTGATACTGAAGTGAGATATCAAAGTGCTTCATCAACTCTAGCCATCTGCGCTGCCTCATGTTGAGCTCTTTCTGTGTAAACACATACTTCAAGCTCTTGTGATCTGTGAAAGTCTCTACCCTCTCGCCATACAGATAGTACTTCCACAACTTCAGAGCAAAAATTACCGCTGCCAGCTCCAGGTCATGGGTAGGGTAGTTCTTCTCATGGGGACGTAATTGCCTGGAAGCATAGGCAATCACCTTTCCATGCTGCTGCAAGACACAACCCAGCCCCTTCCCTGAAGTATCACTATAAATACTGAATCTACCTAATCCTGAAGGCAATGTCAGAATCGGTGCTGTCGTAAGCCGCTTCTTCAACTCATCAAAAGTTGCCTGACACTCCGCTGACCAAACATACTCAGCATCCTTCCGGGTCAACCGAGTCAACGGCTCTGCAACCCGGGAGAAATCCTGCACAAATCTCCTATAATATCCTGACAGCCCCAGGAAACTCCTGATCTCTGCCACTGAAGTCAGCGCTGCCCAAGCCTCAACTGCTGTGATCTTCTTCGGGTCCATTGAGATACCATCTCCAGTCACCACATGACCCAAGAAGTCTACTCTGTCTAGGAAGAACTCGCACTTCGAGAGCTTGCCATACAACCTCTCCCTCCTGAGTGTCTCCAGAACCACTCTCAAGTGCTCCTCGTGCTCTTCCTCTGTCTTCGAATACACCAGGATATCATCAATGAATACCATCACGAACTTGTCTAAGTACTGGTGGAACACCTTGTTCATTAAGTTCATAAACACTGCTGGTGTATTGGTCAGCCCAAACGACATAACCAAAAACTCAAACTGCCCGTACCGCGTCCTGAAAGCGGTCTTGGGAATATCCTCCCTCTTTACCTTCACCTGGTGATAACCTGACCTCAAATCAATCTTGGAGAACACCCGAACTTCGCTCAACTGATCAAAGCGATCATCGATCTGCGGCAGTGGGTATCTGTTCTTAATCGTCAGGTTGTTAATTGCCCTGTAGTCGATACACATCCGTACCGACCCATCCTTCTTGGGTACGAAGAGTACCGGTGCACCCCAAGGTGAAAAACTCGATCGGATGAAGCCCTTGTCCTGTAGCTCATCCACCTACTTCTTCAGCTCCACAAATTCACTGTTGTTCACTCGATGGACATGCTGAGAAATCGGTTTCGCATCGGGAACCAAGTCTATCGAGAACTCTACATCCCTGTCCGGTAGAAGCCCTGGCCTGCTGCTGGGTGTACTCAAACTCTGTCTCTCCTGGCGCCCCAAACAAAACTCTACCCCCTCGGCAATCAATGCGGGCGTGATGTCTGCTCAACCAGTCCATACCTAATACTATATCGTAGTTCGGTAATGGCATGACGAGCAAACTCACTCCCGACTCTCGGCCTTCCAATATGACGCTCCGTCCTCTGCAAACATCACCCACGAGGATGACCCCACCTCCGGTCGTGATCTTGCAGGTACTAGGCAATGGTTCAGAAACCAGACTGTGTCTAATAGAATAAGATACTGACACAAAGCTGTGGGAAGCCCCGGAATCAAAGAGTGCAAAAGCTGGAATAGAGTCTAGAAGAACCGAACCTGCTATCAACTCCCCTACGGCCTCTGCATCCTCAGTTGCCATAGCGAAAGCTCGCCCCTGCTGTCCACCTCGTGCCTGCTGCTGGTGCTGGTGGAACCTCTGCTGCTGGGTCTGCAGTGGCCCCTTCAGCTGGCCTGCTGGAGCCTTGGCTCCACCTTCCTGAGCTCCACGTCCAAAAGTCCCAGGGCAATCCCTCAACTGGTGATCCCCTGCACCACAAAGTAGGCACTTGCCTAGCTTCTTCCTACACTCATGGATCATATGCCCCGACTTCTTGCAGAAGGCCCAAACGACTACCTTCTACTGACGGGGTGCCTGCTGCCCTCTCTGCTGCTGATGATGCACCTGCTGAAAAGGTGCCCGACCCTGCTGCTGATACTGCTGCTGATACCACTGAACTGGCCTCTGTGGCTGCTGCTGCTGGAAGTGAGGCCTCTTGGCCTGCCCCTGACTGCTGCTACCATCCTGGAAGTCACGACCCCTCTTCCGTTTCAACCCTAGGTCATCTTCCGCCGCCATAGCCCCAAAAAATATCTCTGTAAAAGTAGCGTTCCGGTTGCTCTTAGTCAGCGACCGAACCTCTCTAATCAAGCCTCGGCGAAACTTCTTCGCCTTCGTCTTCTCAGTCAAGTCATCTATAAAACGGGCCAATCTACAAAACTCTCCAGCATACTCAGCTACCGTCTGGTTCCCCTGAACCAAACCCTCGAACTGTGCCTCAATACCTCCCAAGGCCACATCAGAAAAGAAGTGCTCCTTAAACAGCTCCTTGAACTGGGCCCAAGTCTGGCCCTCAACTTCCATCCTGGGATCTGTCTGATACCACGCACGGGCTAAGTCCTGCATCTGACTGCCCGCCGCCTCGATTTGTAGTCGATCTGGTATCTCCGCCAGTCAAAAAATCTCCTCGATATGCTCTATCCAGTCGTCTACATAATGGATGCCCTCTGTGCCCAAGAACTCTCTGGGATGCTTCTTCTGAAAGTCATGTATGTCCTTCTCCCTTTGACGGGGCTGCTGCTGGGCCCCCTGAGCAGTAACCATCTCGACTGTAGTACGAACCAGCTGGTGTGCCTCGTCGATCCCCTGACGGAAATTGGCAGTCTGCCTCTGCTGCTGCTGCTGGTGGGACTCTAGAATCCTCTCCACGAAGGAGAAGAGATGTGCAGCATTTACCATCCCCGCCGGCGAAGGCTGCTGCGGTAGAAGGATCTCAGGAATCACAATGCTCGGCCTCCTGACTGGTGGAGGTGCTCCTCCAAAAACTACAGAAACACCGACTCCTGAGGGCTGCACTGGCCCTGTGGCACCGGGAGCTGGCTGCTGCTGAGGTTGAGAGGTGCTAGACCCCTCTCCAGCGTCTCCCAGTCCAGGGCGATGCGATCTCGTCTCAACCATCCTGGAGACACAGATCAAACAAGAAACAATTACTGAGAATGAGTCGAAATATCAAAGGAGGACAGTTTAAAATTCTAAGGAAGGCAATAAGCAGCAAAAGTAGATATACGGAATCTGATACGGAGTTTTCCTAGTGTTATTGAGTACCTTCAAAAAAATATACTAATTCCTACTGCAGGCTGCAGCGATATTCTAGTTCGAATACCACGACATTTCTAATCGGGACCTGCATGGGCCACCACTAAAAACGTGTCACGACACCCACCCTAGAGTAAGGGCGCGAGACGTGGGTACGTCCAGCCTACGCCGCAGTGTCGGCGGTAGAACGCTGTCCTAGGTCACAACATCTAACAGTTTAAGGTAATAACAGTTATACTCCCAGAATGGAGGTGACATAACAGAATATATCTCAATCACATCTAAGGTAGAATACGATAAGATAGAATGATATAAAGATGCGAGACCCAAATCCAGAGGAAATACAAATAGAGAGAAAGCTAAGTGTCTAAGATAAACTCCACTGACAACCAGAAATAATACAGATCCAAATAAACAACTCAAATCTCCAATAAAATGAAATAAGATAAAGATATCTATAGAGCAACAGTCTCTACAGCTAAGGGATCCGACTGGAAGTCCGGATCGCAAGTGTCCTCTAAGGCTGTCCCATAGAAAGTACCTAAGCAGGCCTCCTCCTCGTCCTCTGTAAAATTTTCAACAGGTCCAATCAGGACGGGAATATGCATATATCTCTCAAACAGTTC
Source organism: Iris pallida (assembly GCA_029216955.1). Taxonomy (NCBI): domain Eukaryota; kingdom Viridiplantae; phylum Streptophyta; class Magnoliopsida; order Asparagales; family Iridaceae; genus Iris; species Iris pallida. The sequence goes on from JANAVB010009196.1 coordinate 6,931,650, forward strand.
ATAACAGGTTATGAGTATAAAGCATGCAATAGAGTAAAATACAGGAAATACTGAAAAGGAAGTACGAGAAAACATGAGATATTTTGTAACTGAAAGTAAGTACATGATAAGTAAGACTGTAAGTGGCTAAGTGATTTAGAGTACAATATGGTTATGTAAACGGCTTAAGGCACATGAATACAACTAAGAGGCATATGAATACCTACTGGGGATAATGATCACATAACCAATTCTACTCACCCCGTCCCAATCAATACACAAGGATCCATTCAAGTTACGTTATTGGCAAATAAATACAGCTAAAGATACGTGAACTCATGTAATGAGCAGTACATGAGACACATGATAGTACATGAAGGCACATGAGAACATGTGAATACATAAACTAGTACGAGTACAAGGAGTACCTGATGCACATGATAAAGTACATGAACATGAAATACCCGATGCATCCGTAGAGGGATAACATCTCAGGAAAGGATCCATATAGTACTAATCCGTGAAAGATACGTGTCAGCATCAAGTAAAGTAATCTAGAGCAAGAATATAGTCCCAGATAGGTATGAAGAGATCAGAGAATGTACTCGCCTGCTATCTGAATGTCCAAGATGAAAGTACTGTCCGAGGAGTGGTGTCTGTCTCCTACAGAACAGTACAAGTCACTATGAGTCTAAGATGATAATAAGATACAAGTCAATGCATTCTACATTAATCTAGGTCAATCTAGGCCAAAGTCAACTCTTGGTCAACTCTGGTCAACCCAAGAAGTCAAACTAGGTCAACCAAGTCAAACCTAAGTCAAACAAGTCTATACTAGCCTATTCTAGGTCTAACAAGGCTACACAAGTCTATCTAGACTCTATACTGACAAACAGATACACCCATAGGCTAAGAGCCCTAGTCTAGGCTATTAGGCAATACCATGCCTAAAACCCATAAATCCCATATACATAACAATATATATATCTAAAATTTAATACACTCATTGATATATTAATATAATAACATAGTAACATACATTAGCATATAGGCTACCTATATGTACACCACACATATATATAGGATACCTTAAGATGTGAGTCTCACATACACATATACATAGGGAATAGGAAATGAATTGTGTATGTGTTCAAGTGTGGGTGAGTGCCACATAGAGGAAAACAGTGTGTGTGAGGAGATGACAGTGGTGGGGTGAACATAGAGTGTCAATAGAGTTTTCAGGAAAATCAGTGGAGTTAACTATAGGTAAACAGTGAGTGATACATGTGTCAAGTGGAAATCAGTGAAATGTTAAGAGAAAATAGTTCAGGAAATAGGAGAATCAATTCTCGGTATTCAGGAATGAAATGAATCAACCAATGTAGTATTAGGCAATGTGCATAACCTGGAAAAATAGTGAACAGAACATGAAATCAGTGAGCTAACACATATGTGTTCAAGTGTCAATGCAACCAGTATACATATGCCAAGGAAAACAGGGAATGACAGTGTAAGAAATTCCTGAATCAGTGAATGGGAAAACAAGAATCATTTGTGTGATATCCTGGGAAAACAGGAAATGCAATTTGAATCAAACAGTTAACTAATACCCAAAACAATACACAACAGTTAGCATATAATTAAAATCAGTCATGGCTAGGCAATAACCTGTGTGTGGTGATAACTGGAATTCCATGAATGACAAACTGGAAATACATTCCAGGAAAATAGAAAAATGAGATAGCAGTGAACACATTGTGTAACCTGGAATCAAATGGTGAAATCCAAGAAATAGTGCTGATAAGCATGACAGTAACGTGTAACCATTTCAGTTTAAGGAATGAAGTAATCTCATGTTAAAGGAAACCAGCTCAATTATAGTTCATTAGGAATGAATAACAGTTGACATATCATATCAAAATCGGTCATGGCTATTCGAAATCAATTCACTGTCTAATTATTCCATTTTAAATCATAAGCCTAAATTGAATGTAATATTAAGCTAAACATAAACAACAATATGTGGGAAAACATTTAACAGTGAAAACATTACTTAAAACTGGGATTTAAATGTTTAGGAATTCGAAAGAACTCAGCATCAGAACATGGTATCAGTGTTTTGCCATTTTTCCAATTCGAATCCAAATTCACATCAAACACCTAACTAATCATGTAAATCCAATCTACAGGGATTAACAACATATACAAGATCTAATTTAGCAAAATAATTCATAATTTAAACCAATTAAAATGGAAATAAACAGAGAACAAAACCCAGAACTGTGCACGCACAGTGCACGCGTGATTCCGTGTCCGACATAACATGATAGGTCGTGTCACTTGGGGAACCCCGTGTCAGTGGTTTCTCTAACACGTGTGTCAAATATTACGTGCCCACGTGTCGTGTGCTGCACAAAATCAACCCCGAGCAGCAGGGGAATGGCACTGCTCGCGCGCGTATGGTGCACCCGCGTGTTCGTGTGTCCAAACCGACATGACACGACACCAATATCAACTCAGAACACCAGAAATTAATAAACGAACCTAAACCCTAATTTCCTATTCAAAAATATTCTAGAAATCAATTTGAAATGCCCTTTGGGGCATTTCATCAAACACATTCATGAATCCACTGATACGTGTCCGATACGGACAAGTATTGGACACGAGACCTAGGGTTAGCTATACCTACAGTTAGGGTAGGCCTAGGGCTTCCTAAATATTCAATCAAAATCCTATTTTATAGTGTGGATTAGAAATTACCTATGGGTTTGCAATAGGTCAAAAAGTCCCAAATGAGAGTGGGTACTCAAGCTACCAAACTCTTCTAAATTGCTTCTCCCCTGAAATTTCTCACCGCAAACAGCAAGTAGAAGAAATTTAGAACCTATTGCAATTAGTTTGAGGGAAAAAGGAATTAAATAGGATTTTCTAGGAATTATTGAAGTTGGAGCATACCTCTTTCTTAAACTTGAGAAATTTCTAAAGGAGGCTAGCCCTAACTTTGAGGAGCATTAAATAGAGGGGGGATTAGTATTGGCCGGCCATGGGCTATGTTGGGCTAGGTTAGGGTTACATGGTGTTGGGTTTTGGGCCTCTATGGGCTTAAGTCACAAGTCATGACTTGTGAAATCACAAGCCATTAACTAGCCTAATCAAATCCTATCTTCCCCAAATTAAATCTAATGACTAGGTTATCTCTAACTTACGTCAAGCTAGGGTTACACACTCTATCCAAGTAGTCAAGACCTAGGTTAGCTTCTAGGACAGTCTCCTAAGTCAACACTAGTCAACGTCTAGAATAGCACCAAATCAATTATACTAAAAATCACTAAAAATTCTAATAATTATAATTAATACTAAATAATTCCAAATAATTCCAAAATTTTAAAAATGACCAAAATACCCTCAAGCTAGAAATGTGGTAGTGATATCCGCTGTTTGGCATCCCGGAACATGGCCACCTGACCCTCCAGGTCATTTAGCACCTTCCTCAGAGTGTTGGCCCGCTTCCCGCAGATAGCCATGCTCTCGAGGGCCGCCACTTGACATTCAGCAATAGCCCTCACAGGGCCGAAGGCGGCATTCCGATTTAGGACTCCAGGAAGCTCCACTCTTAGTACTGAGTAGAAAGCTTTGACAACTTCCTGGGCCATCTCCTCATCTTCGGTGGAGGTCGTCGGAGAGGAGGCTTTGAGAGTTTCCTCCGCTTCAGGAAGGGATACCTGACAAAAAGCTAAAATGAGAAAATCCATTCCACCAGAAACTACTCCTGATTATCATGTGTCACGTCCATATTACCTCTTATATCGATAGTCTTCCGACTTGATGTCTGTACCCAATCTGGGATAAAAGTCACGGTGTCAAGATCACAAAAACTATCACGACCATGTTACCTCTGTTGGGTTTTATTTCAAATTTATTACCCGCACCATCGGTGTGCCAAAGGGTACTAGGTCCACGAAAGTATCATTCCAATCTATTTGCTCGCATCTTCGGGTGCACAAAGGGGCAATAGGTCCAAACAAAAAGAGAGAGAGAGGAGTCCCCCAGCGGGATACTCTTAACACAAATACTGTATTTGGCTCTCCAATACAAGCACCAAAGATACCACAAATAAAGAATGGATCGAATGTATTCTGTTTATTCAAAATTAGTTACATTCACAGGACTACATCTCATGAGAAAAACAAAGGAGTTCCTCATCGCTTCATCCGGGCAAGAAGTAGAGGATTACATCTGATGTCCAAAATAAGTGAATCATAAAGCTAAAGACAGACAGAAATACCGAGACAGAATACGAATATTTATGGGAACCCACGAATCCTAGTTGTGGTGAGGCTTATACCATTCCCTCAACCATTTCGCATTTGAAGGATCCATTTGATCAAGGTCCTCGGCTGGGACAGGAATGTCAGAACTCCCAGTACTACTACTCTCAGGCTTGTGCTCCTCCTTTACAGCAACTTCAATCTTGTGAGTAATTCCCTCCCCGATGGGCGCCAACTCTTCTTTTTTCTCAATTTTTGGTACCACCTTCTCCTTGACGAATGATGAGTCTTGTTCGATAAAAGGAGGCAGCAACTCCTCCTTCACAACAGTCTCAGCCTTCGGCATGGATACTGCAAGAGTCAAGGATAGAAAAGAAAATCAGACTCAAAAAATCTGCAGAAATAACTAAGTTCTTAAAAAGCTTCTATGCGCCCAAAAGGATATGCACCCAAAACATGTGGGCACATAACACACGAACAGTATGTGGGCGCATAACATGCCATAATTAAAGGGCACATAACATGGCAACACATGGGCGCATAGCACATCACAGTGTTGGCGCATGACTTCTGTGGCCGTATAATGATGCTCACAGAAGTATGTTGCCTTAGCGCAAGCGCCCCGGCAGAAGAAAAGTCCAAATGTCGCAAATTAAAGCTCAAGACTTTGTTTTTTGAAGCATGCCCTTACCCAGAATCGGGTCCCGAACTGCCGAAGACGCTACCGCGGGAGGAGAGTCACTCGGCGCAGCCCCCTTGCCCTTCGCGGATCTCTTGGCGACCTTGGGAGACATGGTTCTCAAAGAAAGAAGATGAAGAGTTTTCTGAAAAATTCAAAGAGAAAGGAATAATGAGCTTTTCTCTCTATTTCAGGGCCTATTTATAGGCACGGGCCACTTTCTATGTGCCCACTTGCTTTATGCGCCCATGCGCCCATTGGATTGTATGCGCCCACAACTGCCTATGCTCCCACGTAAAAAATCAGCTTCCTTCACACTATACAACTGTCCCTTGCTGACGTGGACGACGTATGAAGGATGGACCGCTTCAAATTCCACTTCGATGAATCTGACAGTTCGAATTTTGAGGAAGATCTCAACAGTCGTATCTCTCTGACAGGCTAGCCAAATACTATGCGCCCAAGGAGAGAGCCGTGCTATGCACCCATTACATCATGAGAAGGTGATCCATGCTTCTTTCAAAGTATTTCAAACTTGTTCAAGTATCGAAAACTTTGAAGGGGGTCTTATAGAAGCATGAAAATATTTCAGCAAATGAAGCCCCATACGCCCAAGCCAGTAAAGCTCCACGCGCCCAAGCCAAGTAAAGCTCCATGCGCCCAGTCAGTGAAGCTCCATGCACCCAGTCAGTAGAACTCCATGCGCCCAATCAGTGAAGCTCCATGCGCCCAGTCAGTGGAACTCCATGCGCCCAACCAGTGAAGTTTCATGCGCCCAAGACTAGCTCCTCCAAAAGGAGGGCGCATAGCCCGAGACATGGCAATGCGCCCAAGCCTGACTCAGTCAAGGCCATGATCAAAACGTGCACCGAAGCACACGGCCACGTCAGTCTCCACGAGCAGTCGTGCACCGAAGCATGCGGCCACATCAACACCACGACCAATCCACGATCTCGTAGCCTGTACGTGCCTACATCCTATGTGCCCAAAGCAGGACTATGCGCCCACATAAAAACCAGTGTGTTTTCTCATGTGGGTGCATAACATCATTCCATCTCAAGAACGACAATAAAAAGGGGGCCTCATCCCTCTTCAAAACACAGAACGAAGAGCATTTTCAAGAGCCAAATTGCTGCACTTCTTGCCAGTGAGCCGAGAGTTAGCAATTTTCTTAGGTTTTCTCCCACTTTTGTAATCGGAGTGTCAACAGAGTAAAGGAGCAAATGCCACTCGATCTCCATCGTCCTATTCTCCAGAATTCTTTTTTGTACTCGGGGATCATCAGCACATGATCTCTCAGGCGTACTCGATTTGTCGTGCCTTGTGCCAATAAAGAAAAGACAGCATTTTCTTCTTCTTTTTTGTGTGTGTCCACGTCCTCATCTTCAGTGGAGGTCGTCGGAGAGGAGGCTTGGAGAGTTTCTTCCGCCTCAGGAAGGGACACCAGACAAGAAGTCGAACATGACAAAGAAAATAATGTATACATCAGTAAACAAAAAAAGAGGAAGGAAAATGCGAAAGAGTTATAATTTTGTACCTTCGGCTTGCTCAACTCCAGCCTGGGATACGCCATCAGTCTTGGCTTCAGAAAAACCAAAAGCAGGCCCAGACTGTTCAAGAAGAATAATATCAAGGCCCTAAGCGGCATTGAGCCTGGTTTCTTCCACAATCTCAGCAGGAACAAGAGCAGATTCAGCAACGACCCCCTCAGCAGGCTGCTCAACCTCTCTTTCTGTAGCCGATACCGGCTCACTAACAGCTCCCCCTGTACCAGCAAAATTGGAGGAGCCGAAACAACTTCTGTCCCTTCCCTAATGGCGGGGACTATCTTCGCGAGTAGTCCATTCCTTTGTCTACAAGGGAATATACAGTCGTGGTCAGCCTCATGAGGAGCACGCAAAATCGAAGTCAAAAAATCTCATCCGTAGAGAGGCGCAAAGGTAACGTACCCGTAGGAGGATGAGCCGATTGGACTTGGTTCTCGTCCAACTTTTTCATCGCAGTTTCTATTGCAGACATATCCCCCCACAGATATGGCGTAGGAGAGACTGATCTTCTGATCGCCATCATGGTCTGGGCCTTCGCCCTGATCACCCCGTCGCTCAAGTCTTACAGCTGAAGAAGACCTGCCCTCATCCATCGGTCGAGGACGAGTAGGGGACACTGTCGTCACGTCCACCTCCTCAGATAAGGAGGCATCTGCCTCAGCTGCAACTTCGGGGTCCTATGCAAAGGACAAACGCAAGGGTGAGAAAGCTTCTAAAGGCTTGACCAAAATGACTATGGAGTCTAGGAAGGGATCTACCTCCCGAATGGCAACGGCCTGCAACGCCGTTTGTCGAAAAGACCTTCTGGAAGTGGCGAGCCGGCACCCACGTCCGCAACCTTCTTTCTCCCACAGGAAACAACCACCTTCTTCCTTTTTGGTCGTGGCACCAGCTCAGTAGAAGCCTTCCTCTTACGAGGAACAGTAGAAAGAGGTTCTTCAGTGTCCTCTCTGAGGCGCTGCAACGATAGGCTCTTTAACAATAACTCTCTGTTGCGGCACTACAGCTGATTCAACTGTGGGCGCGGTGCCTTCCTTTCTTCCCATTGCACGCGCTCGTCCTATATCAGTAAGGGTAGGGGTAAGCTTGGTCCCCGATATAAAACTATGCTCATGGTCATACCGAGAAGGAAGGGTATTGACCTGAATATAAAACCTAGCCGCAGAAAAGAGCATATGGGTGTCGGGTTTATCTTTGGGCAAGGTAAAAACTGCCCCCGTACAACCAGCATTTTAGTAACCCCATGCACGCGCTCCATTGATCATACTCCCTATCGACTGGAGATGAGGACTAGGATTACCCAAGACAAGCTGGTTGTAGCCAAATTGCCGTGTAAAGCGGCTCAGCAAATAAGGTTCCAGGAAAGTGTGGTTCCTGTTCCTGAACACTAGATGGGAAGTCCTAATGGATTGGAGCCAACGAAATGCCCTAATGGAAAGGCTAGTAATGAGTGCCCCCTCATCTACTAGGGTGTCTCCCGCACGACCACTACCAGACGGAGGCGATACTCTGAAGAATTCATAATTCTGCAAAAAAATCAAAGCCCTCCTGCAAACAGGCACCCCTGTAACGTTCCAATCCGTGTCCCTGAACCTCCGAAAGAAGGCATCTCCCACCAAAGAGTCTGCCATCAGCCAGATGTTCATCAATCTGGGACAATGTAGTACCAGCCACCCATCAGATAGTGGAAGGGTAACTCTGTCCTAGAAAAGTCCTTCCTGCTTTCGGATGTTATCGTGTTCATAACAAAATGCCGCAAACCCCGTTGGATGGCACAGACCGTCGCTGGAAGCAGGGCAAGTGGGCATCCAAAGGCCAGCTTTACAGCCAGAAGTATCATACCCAAGCTAATTCTCTCAATAGACCCTGAACCACCAGGGACTACGCAGTCACGAAGCCATATCATCAGAAAAGCAGCCAGCATCGCCTTTTCTGATATCTTGAACTCGGCTTGTCTGAAGAAATAATAAATCAGGGAATTTCCTTCAGGATTATCACTATCTTCGGCATCTGCAGCTCCGTGGTCTGTCATCAGCTGATCTATCTCAGAGATCGTCAAGGGCTTGCGAGACGAGAAGGAGACTGGGCCATTCCCCCTTCTCTGGTAAAAATATAGTTGGTCCATGCCCTCGTATGCAGGAGGGACCCCTCGGACTTACCCTTCCTCGTAATCTGGTGACAAATAAAAAAGTGACTCTGTCATGACAGAGTAACTCTTTATATACCTCCGTCATGTAGGAACAAAATAGTAAAGCATAATACTCTAGAGGGGGGGGTGAATAGAGTTGGCAGCGGAAAAATGCTAATTAAAAATGTTAGCAGCACAATCACAGAATATTAATCACAACTAAAATAATGTAAAGGAAAAGTTAAGAGAGCAAACGCAAAGACAGCGATGTATACTGGTATCCCTCTGTTGAGGACTAATCCAGTCGGTAGAACTCTTGCTACCAGTTGAATCCACTATTGGAAAAAACTGCAAGTTTTCTTACGAAGTCCTTGCAACTTCTACAACGCGAGCTTTGATACGAAGAACTCGTCCAACTTCAACTGTGAAGAGGTATTCTTCAATCAATCCTTCTGATTACAATCTCTCAGAAACTTCTAGACCGTACCGCACTGGCAAATTGACTAGAGGATTGTAACTGGCTTGGGATCTGAAATTGAAAGCTCTAGAAAAATCTTTGGAAGACTGAAAGCTTTAGATAGAGAGAAGATTGAAAGTGAATGAGTGAATTGAAATGATCGAAATCCTTCTCTATTTATAGAAGTTCCAAAGGCAGACTTCTGTCAGAATTGGGGCAGAACTCTTTGAGCAAATCTCGGTCAAATCCGCAACTGCAGGAGGACCAAGTTCCAAAGATTCAAAATCACAACGGCCACCAACCGAACTCTGGCCGAACTCTGGCCGAACTCGGTCCGAGTTCTGTCAGGGTTAAGTCAGGGTTTAGTTAGGGTTTTTGAAAAAGCTTTTGGTGATTTTTGAAAACCTTTTTGAAAACCTTTTTGAAAACCTTTTTGAAAACCTTTTTGTAAACCTTTTTGAGAGGTCATTTTAAAAACATTTTGAACTCATTTGAGGGTAGCCTATTTGCCAGTACGACTCGGTGTATAACATATTCCTAGACTAAAATAAAATAAAAAATACATTCCATAAGGAATTACAGACTCGAGTAGGCAAACAGATCTTCGGTCTTGAATGGAGTGGATAGCCAATCTTGATCATGTCCAAGAATCCGAGATGTCCCGACTAGCTTCGTATATCCAGACAGAGTTTGATCAATTATTAAAATCAGGTTGACCATATGACCAATGGGCCAACAATCTCCCCCATTTTGATAATTGACAAACTATGAATGATATAACATTAAGCTAAGCTTGTTCAAAAAATATCAAAAAGTAGAAATTGTTCATATCCTGTATTATCTCAAAAGAAATGTTAGATCTTTAATTTTCTCCCCCTTTGTCACTTAGCAAAATAATTGCAAAAGAGAAGGCTCCCCCGCAATCAATGCATAAGTAACAAGTAGTGAGAAAACAAAAAAAATTTGAGAAATACATTACAGAATGTATTGTTACAGATTATCATAACAGGCATGTAATGTTTAAAAAAAATCTCAGGCATGCTATTTCACAGGCAGTTTGTAATGAAGAAGCAGTATAAAGAGATAGAGCTAATAATTAAGACAAAGTGCTGAAATAAACTGAAATGCCATAACTGAAACACCATAAACATGTCCATGAATGATAATAGAACTGAATCAAACTACAAAGTGCTGATAATAACTAGAAAGTACTGATAAAAATAAAAGAAATACTGATAAAAACTTGGAATGTTGGAGCATTTCCAAGTATACAATAGAATATCACTAAAAAATCAAATCACATCTCCTCATCACTATCCTCGTCAACATCAACATCAGCTCGACCAGCATGTCCTGAAGGACCAGCACCAGAAGTACCAGCGCCAGAGGGATGAGTAGGGGCGCCAACATAGAACTCACCAACATAGTCACGAGGTGCACGATCAGGACGGTACCAATCATAGGCGTTACCGGGCTGGAAGTAGGCATGAACAGCCTCATCCTCACAACGGTAACCCGAAAAAGCTGGATCTCGAGGGATGGAACCGGCTGAATGACCAGTCTGAGCAAAACGAAGATCAGCCAAAGAGTTTGCCATCGTCTGATAACGGGTGACGTCACGGAACTCACGCTCGCGAGCCATGTCCGTCATCGAGACGTACAAAGCAGATAAATGCTGATATATGCCCTCAAATGTCATGGCATACTGATGAGGTGGTGGAGGAGGTGCAGTAGGAGGAGCAGTAGGTGGAGCTGTAGCAGTCATGCTACGACGAGATAACTGAAGAAACCTGGGCTCAGGGTCCTGAGTACAAGTCGACAGATCGATATCGAAGCGCTGAAAGATGCGTGGGAGAATCATCGCGTAAGAGAGATTTCTATCTCTTGCACAACAACGACCCATCATCTGAATCATGGCCTTAGGGGCAGAAAATGGAATCCCCTTAAGAATGTGGTACATGGCAGACAGCTCAAGAGAAGTCACATCATCCTTTGAAGTGGATTTAGGAAGGATAGTGGAATAGATGATGCGATACAATTCATAGTTAAACAAGTTCAGGTTGTTAGCCTTGAACTTTCCAGAGCGTACTCTATCAGGTGCACAGAGTTTCACTTTGAAACTTGCGAGTGACGTGCCTTCGGGGAAATCAAATTCAGTGATATCGACTAGCGGTTCACTTTCGTTAGGGATACCAAGGATCTCCGCTAAGAGGCTATCATCGAAATTGATATCAATACCTCTAACACGTGTGGTCACATCGAAAGTGTCTAATATGAGATTGCAATAGAATAATCTAATGGCATTAGTTGCTATAGGGAAGCAGATTTTAACAAATAAGTGTAACCCTAATGCCTCAAACAAATGACGATGATCCGGAAATACAGTCCATTTGACTGGAGCGCCTGTGCATATGGATCGCATAGAAAAAATCACCATACCACAGTAGGGCTTGGTCGAGGGTTTGAAAGAAAAACCCGTCGAACGTACCGTCGCTCGTTTGGACCGGCGAAAAGAGTGAATCCGTATGTGGATGCGAAGATGACCCTTCCTCACTAGGGGTCGTCTTCTTTCTCTTAGATGGACATAATTCTAGCTTGACTAGCTGTTTAGCTTAAATGTTTAGTTCACACTATATAGTGTTTATTTTCTATTAGTGTGACACATTTATCTGTGTATGCTCTTTATTTTAGTTTTATCCTTGAAGCATGCATAGGAGCTTAATTTTGTTTTGGTGAATATGCTTTTGACTCTTCACCTTTAATATATTTTTAATGGTCACTTCTTATCAATTTGTCTTTAACATGTCATATTTACTTTGATCAGTATTTTGTGAGTATGTATGTTTAGCACAATTCTTCTATTTACTTGAAAAGTATATACATATATTTTTATGTTAACCTTGTGCTTGCATAATATATTCACTATTGATTCTTATATTTTATTTTGATTAATTTCTTGTGAATCAATTACATCTTTGTCTGATAAAGTTTATTTATGCATATTTTTGATCTTGTGATTTCATCTTTAGCTTGTGTAATATTCGTAATATTAATGATTTTGAGCTTTATATTATTATCTTCTTATTCAAATTACTTACTGTCTACAACAGTAATTCTTTGCGGGGAGAAGTTATACATATTGAATGTCTCTCTCTCTTAAAGCGTTTCTTTTCTTTAACCTCACGGTTGTCAGGTGGACACCGTGCAACGGCTTTAAAAGGGAAGAAATGAACTTTGATAAGAAGACCTAATATTTTTTTAATTAGCATTTTTCCGCTGCCAACTCTATTCACCCCCCCTCTAGAGTATTACGCTTTACTATTTCGTTCCTACAATTGGTATCAGAGCAATCTTCTTGTATAACGTCGTCTTTGGCCCATCAACAATTCTCCATTGCATATGTCCTGGTTTGATCATGTTTGATCATGCTTACATCATGTCTACAAATACATGTTAGAAGAACAAAGCAGTATGATACATTATGATACAAACATATGATGTAGAACATTTAGGACAATGCTAATATTAGGACAATGCTAAGTTTAAGTAGCAACATGATAGTGATTACATGAATATTAGTGATGTTGATATATTAAACTTAATTGATTAGCCATATTCAAAAATATGATATAATTATTGGGCTAACACGTCATATCAGGGTTCTCCTTCTCCAAATCCAAGATCTCTGCATCACTGGGGACGTATTCTGCATATGGCTCCGTCTCCCAGGGAAGTTTGGATACCGCCTGCATCTCGTGAAGAGGTAAACCTATCTCCCCGCCCGGAGTAAAGAAGGTGCATATATGATGGTTGTACAGCTCTGCCAAGGAGACAAACATCGGCCAGTTAACCTTAATACCATATTGGGTGGCCCTGACAGCATAAAGAAGACCGGCAGCTTTTAGGGTGGCCTTGTAAGTCGAGAGCACCCATCCAGTAAGGTCACTCCAGAACGGAACAGAATGCCTCCAGCTTTCCATCCGCATCTTCCCTCCCGAATATGACTCCTTCTTCGACAGCATCAAGTTGGAGAGAGTCTCAGCATCATAGGGATAAAGATCAGTCAGAACATCGTTCATTATAACACCCAATTGTAGCCCCCTCATGGAGTAGGACGTGGAACCCTTGACACACTTGAACGTGTCCTTCTTCCGGTCATCAGAGTCGAACTGGATCCTGCCAGAAACAACCCCAGGCAGTTCAGGAGTCAGGTCCTATTTTATTTGCCTCTGCACAGCCAGATCAGAAAAAGCTGACGGAGGGTATTGGCGCTTCATCGACGGCAGCCCTATTCTTTGGTCATTTAACATAACTACCAAAGGATCTTCTAGACATATCGTCGTGTCATCCTCGAATCCTACACAGTCACCAAACAAGAAGTACGGCTTCTTCCAACAATATAACCCTCCGAGCTTCTCATCATTAATCATCTGCTTCAGAAAGGTTTTGTCCTGTTCAATTATGGCGATCGTCCATTTCGTAGGTTGGTCATGACTGATCTTGGCCTGAACATTGCTGAACATGTTGGTTATAAGGCTTATGCCGAGAACGTGGCAAGCAAAACCGAAAGGGATACCGCTAAGCTCTTGGACAAACATGTTTACTATAAGGATAGAAGAGAAAGTTAGACTCAGAAACCACAGGAAAAACTAAGTGCTGAAGGACTCTTATGCACTCAAAGGGCTATGCGCCCAAAGGACCATGCGCCGAATGGGATACGTGCCCAAAACAAGCATGTGGGCACATAACATACAACAGTACGTGAGCGCATAACATATAAGTGGCATATAGGCGCAATAACATGGCAACATATGGGCGCATAGCACACCACAGTGTTCGTACATAACTTCTGTGGGCACATAATGATGCTCACAGAAGTATGTTGCCTTAGGCACATGCACCCAGGCAGAAGAAAAGTCTGAGCGTCACAAATTAACGCTTGAGACTTTGTTTTTTGAGGCATGGCCTCACCCAGAATCGGGTCCTGGACTAGTAAAGACGCTGCCGCAGGAGGAGAGCCACTCGGTACAGCCCCCTTGTCCTTCGCAGATCTCTTGGCGACCTTGGGAGACATGATTCGTTAAAGAAAGGAGAAGAATAGTGTTTTGAAAGTTCTAAGAGAGGAGAATAATGAACTATCTCTCTCCTTTAGAGCCTATTTATAGGCATGGGTCACTTCCTATGCGCCCACTATTTTCTATGCGCCTATGCGCCCATCACGCAGTATGCGCCCATCATGCAGTATGCGCCCGTCACGCAGTATGCGCCCACAATGGCCTATGCACATACGTGAAGATCCAGCCTCTTGCGTACTATACGACTGCCACTTGCTGACGTGGACGACGTATGAAGGATGGACCTCTTCAAATTCTACCCCGATGAATCTGTCAGTTCAAATTTTTGAAGAATATCTCAACAGTCGTCTCTCTGACAGGCTGGCCAAATGCTATGCGCCCAAAGAGAGAGGCGTGCTATGCGCCCACTACATCACAAGAAGACGATCCATGCTTTTTTCAAAGTATTTCGAACTCGTTCAAGTATAAAAAACTTTGAAGGGGTCTTGTAGAAGCATAAAATTTTTAGCAATGAAACTCTATGCACCCAAGCCAATGAGGATATATGCGCCCAAGTCATCCTGTGAAGCACAATGCACCCAAGTCATCTTGTGAGGCTCTAGGCGCCCAAGCCACCCTGTGAAGCTCTAGGCGCCCAAGTGTAGCTTTCCTTCCCGGACACTCTTGAAAATATTTTTTTATATTTATTTATTTGACTTAAATGGTGATTTTTAGATTTTTATAAATAATTATTTTAATTAACTATTACGGTAGATGACTTTAGCCATGGTTGAGTTTTAGAGTACCAGACGACTAGGAATCATGGCACGGATAGTGCCGTGGCGTGCTTCGACTAGTGTATTAGCCCTGGTAGGGAAGGCCGAGTCATAGTGACGTCCTAACTAGGAAAATCAGGCCAAGTTACGACTTAACCCTTACCGAAGATGCTATTTATTATTTAATTATATTATGGAGTTTTAGTGAACCCGGTTGTACCGAACCTGTCCAGACTGAGCCCAAGCCAGGTAGTCATATAGAGCATCCTAAGACGTCCTTGTAGACATGCATTGGGTAGTAGTATTGTAATTTAGTCACTTAGTAGTTGATTTTCACAAAAGGTAGTTACATATATATTATTATGATTATGAGTTCTTGATATTAAATAATGTTTTGTTGATAATATAGTAAATCATTTCTTTAACAAATATGTTGAATTTTGGGATTTTCATGGCCAATATATATACTTGTGAATATATACTTGTGAATATATACTTGTGAATATATATATATATATATATATATATATATATATATATATATATATATATAAATATATATATATATATATATATATATATATATATATATATATATATATATATATATATATATATATATATATATATATGATAATTATATATGTATAAATATGTTCATAAATGGTAAACGAGGTGCTTCATATATATTTCCAATAATTTTTAATTACAAATTTTAGTATTTAAATTAATTTAATAATTATATATGACGACTGTATATATGTATAATATATCTTAGTTGTGCAGATATGTTACATGGTGATAATTTATATTTATTGTGTATATATATTTATATTATTTGGTGAGTGTATATATGTAGTAGTGTAGATGTATGTATAGGTATATATACGTAAGCGTATATATATATATATATATATATATATATATATATATATATATATATATATATATATATATATATATATATATATATATATATATATATATAAAAAAAAAAAAAAAAAATATATATATATATATATATATATATATATATATATATATATATATATATATATATATATTATAAACTCTAGTATAAAAGAAAGGAAATAGATATAAAATCTATAGAAAAAATATTGTAGATAAAATTTTATATTATCTTTGTTTTTATTTAGAATTATTTATTAAATTTACCTTGTAAGGATAATAGGTGATAAGAGATATAGATATGCATATAAGAATAGAAATCCCAGCCCAGGCCCACCAGGGCCGAGCCCAGCCCAAATCCCAGCCAAGCCAGTCGGGCCAGGCCCAGCCCAGACCGACCTTAGCTCAGCCTAACCGCTCATATACCCCAGCCCATGGGAGCTGAGAACAGAACCGAAACCGAGCCTTAGTTCCCTGTATATATATGTACACACGGCCATAAGAAATCATCAAAACCCTAAACCCCATCGCACCAAGCGACACCTTCCGACCTGGATAGCGACGGTGCGCCACCCGCCGTCGGGGCCGCCGCCGCGCACGGCCGCGAGAGGCCGCCGGAAGAGTACACGCGCAACAGAGGAACACAGCGACAGCACCAGCAATCCGTTGTCTTCGCAACGGGATTCCTGCTTCCTCGATTGATCAAATCCAGACCCGTCTTCACAGGTTCATACTCAATATAACCCTTTTCCCAATCTATAAATTAGTTTTTGAGGATACGGAGTATACCTGTCGAAAAATCAAACCCAAAAACCCAAAAAATTGTCCAAAATAGAATAGTAAACCCGGCCCCAACTCCTGTGTTCAAAGTGGAATTTCGAACCTAATATTAGAAATTTTAAAAATCTATTTGAAGGAGTTTATTGACAACATGTAGGGCTCCACAACCCAATCTGCAGAAGTCGATTTCATCGACTACGCGCCGAGAAATCAGATCCCAAAGTTGACCGAAAATCTGTTTCAAAGACTAGAAATTCCTTCGATACGACGTGCGTCCCGCCAATCCGGGCGACGTGATCGCGAACCGAAGGCATCGAAAGCTGCATAACGATTTCGTGGTCGTATGGGCTTTGGCAGAATTCAAATTGGTCGCGTGTGCGCGACGAATTTGATGTGTATCCGTCGAAATTCACCATATCGGTTACTTTGTAAATTTCCCAATTAATTTGTGCACGCTCGTCAGATCGAGACGAAACTTGCACCAACAGGACCGTATTATTTTTCTGGTCCTGTATGCCAAGTTTGGTCTGATTATGAGACAGTTGAATCGGAATGCTGTTTTGCGGGCCCCACGGTCCGACTCAACGGGTGATTTTGTGCACGGCCCGCCGGAATCCAACTTTGGACATACGATTGGGTTCGTATCAGAAAGCTGGATCCATAGACATGTAGTTTGATGACTTTAGAGACTATTGACTCTGGCACGCTTTTCGGTGCAAAGTGGGTCCAACGGCGGACATCGTTTTGGCCCAAAATTATCGTTTTGCCCCTGTGTCCAGAATTGGACTTAAGGACAGGCAATCCTAGCTAATTTGACTATTCTGAAAATGTTGGTAACGTTTATTTCAGCTTTCGGAGACAGTTGTGATGACTTGGACTTTCTGAATTGATTGATTGGCGATACATTGTTGGTTCTCCGTGCAACGTCCAGGCAAGTATACCTTGCCGAACATATACAGTATTTACATGATTTCTCTTTCCTTATTGTAGTCATTTTTATATTGTCACATGATTCCATATTGTGATTGATTCATTCTTGATTGCTTTACTTGTTCTAGATTACGTGCACGTATAGGATGTTTGACATTGCTAGAATATTGGTCTCTTTGTGTTACCCTTTTCTCGTGATTGAGTTGTCAGTTTCTATATCTATCCATGACCATTCTCGACTGGGAGTATCTTACACATGCACTACAGTTGAGACATACTATAGGTTGGAAGTATCTTACATTGTACTACGACCTATAGCCGATTCTTCTACCTTGATATCACTTGATTGACTTGACTTGAGACATGCCATAGATTGGAAGTATCTTACATTGTACTATGACCTATAGCATATATTGATTGATTGATTGATTGACTTGACTTGCAATACTATAAATTGGGAGTATCTTGCATTGTACTATAATTTATAGGAGTCTACTTGATTCTGTATCCTTTAGGAGAGGAGATCGATACTAGAATTGGCTAATCTTGATTGGAATTATCTTGTATTGTATTACAGTCAAAATCTACTATAGATTGGGAGTATCTTGTATTGTACTACAAGCTATAGAGGTTAATCGATTGATTGGTAGCCAAGTCTAGTATTACATTTCCTCACGACTCATCGTCCTTAGATGTTCTTCTTGCAGTGTTCTTATCCTCCACCCTGTTATTTACTGTCATATTAGTAGACATATTTTATGTATCTTGCTAGTCCTCTGAGGACCTGATGATCTCTTCAGGTAGCTGATTGCACGGAGTTAGTTAGCTGAACATGTGGTAGTTGACTTCATATGCATGATTCAGGTATTTTGTTAGTATTATTGATTTACTATCTTTCTCGTGCTTTCATTATATATCCTGCTTATCAGCTTAGCTTTATAGACTCATATTATTCTTAGAGTCTAATCGGACAATATACTAATGGGCTGCCGACCATGACCCATAATTGTTCATTCTCATTTATATGATTCCTGTGGATTGAGATATAGTTTAGATTAGACATGATACCCATGACCTTGACAGCTTATACATACTCGAGTCGGGCTGGAGTCCGGTCGATACGTAGCTGGCTTGCGAACGAGCTCGCATCCGAAAAGTGGGTGCAGTTCGTGACAAGTTTTTGTGGTGGCCCATACAGGTCAGAGCATATCGTATCGGTTACGTAACTGTACTGATACGAACCTGCGCACATGACTAAACCTTAGGAATCTCAATCCACTATGCCTTGAAAATTCTCCTAGAAATTCTCTACGTCCTTGAAAACTCAATAATCACTCTCGATTATACTGCTTTGCTTTCCGTACCATTGCTTCTCGTCCATCTTTATTTCGAGGGGACGAACGATCGTGCTGTCTAGGATCTATCAGAAATCCTTAAATTATAGTATATATTGCTTGACTAATGAATATTGGTTGTTTATAGATACGAGGGATTATAGATGCCATATGTTCTAGTTATTTTGGTAGGATTATTAGCCACTAGTTAGAAGATTATAATATTTTAGCGGTCATGTTTTGAGGAGTAGTGTGACCAAAGGTGGGTAGAAGTCCTCGAGATTTCGTAATCACAAATTGGCTAAAGAGGAATATAAAATATTTTAGAAATTAAATTCGAGGAGATTAAGGTGATAGTAGACTTTGATTTTCAAGGAATAGTTACGAATTAGAATTTCGAGGACGAAATTATTTTTAAGGTGGGTAGATTTGTAGCTTCCCTTCCCAGACACTCTTGAAAATATTTTTTTATATTTATTTATTTGACTTAAATGGTGATTTTTAGATTTTTATAAATAATTATTTTAATTAACTATTACGGTAGATGACTTTATCCATGGTTGAGTTTTGGAGAACCAGACGACTAGGAATCATGGCGCGGATAGTGCCGTGGCGTGCTTCGACGAGTGTATTAGCCCTGGTAGGGAAGGCCGAGTCATAGTGACGTCCTAACTAGGAAAATCAGGCCAAGTTACGACTTAACCCTTACCGAAGATGCTATTTATTATTTAATTATATTATGGAGTATTAGGGAACACTGTTGTACCGAACCTGTCCAGACTGAGCCCAAGCCAGGTAGTCATATAGAGCATCCTAAGACGTCCTTGTAGACATGCATTGGGTAGTAGTATTGTAATTTAGTCACTTAGTAGTTGATTTTCACAAAAGGTAGTTACATATATATTATTATGATTATGAGTTCTTGATATTAAATAACGTTTTGTTGATAATATAGTAAATCATTTCTTTAACAAATATGTTGAATTTTGGGATTTTCATAGCCAATATATACTTATGAATATATATATATATATATATATATATATATATATATATATATATATATATATATATATATGTATATATATATATTTGATAATTATATATGTATAAATATGTTCATAAATGGTAAACGAGGTGCTTCATATATATTCCCAATAATTTTTAATTACAAATTTTAGTATTTAAATTAATTTAATAATTATATATGACGACTGTATATATGTATAATATATCTTAGTTGTTCATATTTGTCACATGGTGATAATATATATTGATTGTGTATATATATATATATTATTTGGTGAGTGTATATATGTAGTAGTGTACATGTATGTATAGGTATATATACGTAAGCGTATATATATATATGTATATATGTATATATTATAAACTCTAGTATAAAAGAAAGGAAATAGATATAAAATATATAGAAGAAATATTGTAGATAATAATTTATATTATCTTTGTTTTTATTTAGAATTATTTATTAAATTTTACCTTGTAAGGATAATAGGTGATAAGAGATATAGATATTTATATAAGAATAGAAATCCCAGCCTAGGCCCACCACGGCCGAGCCCAGCACAAATCCCAGCCCAGTCAGTCGGGCCAGGCCCAGCCCAGGCCGACCTTAGCTCAGCCTAACCGCTCATATACCCCAGCCCATGGGAGCTGAGAACAGAACTGAAACCGAGCCTTAGTTCCCTGTATATATATATATATACACACGGCCATAAGAAAACATCAAAACCCTAAACCCCATCGCACCTAGTGACACCCCCCCGACCTGCACGGCGATGGCATGCCACCCACCGCCGGGGCCGCAGCCACGTGCGGCCGCGCGAGGCCGGCGGAAGAGCGCGCGCGCAACAGAGGAACACAGCGACAGCACCAGTAATCCGCTGTCTTCGCGACGGGATTCCCGCTTCCTTGATTGATTAAATCCAGACCCATCTTCGCAGGTTCACACTCAATATAACCCTCTTCCCAATCTATAAATTATTTTATGAGGATACGTAGTATACCTGTCGAGAAATCGAACCCAAAAACCCAAAAAACTGTCCAAAACGGAACAGTAAACCCGGCCCCAACTCCTGTGTTCGAAGTGGAATTCCGAACCCAATATTAGAAATTTCAAAAATCTATTTGAAGGAGTTTATTGACAACATGTAGGGCTCCACAACCCAATTCGCAGAAGTCGATTTCATCGACTACGCGCCGAGAAATCGGATCCCGAAGTTGACCGAAAATCTGTTTCAAAGACTAGAAATTCCTTCGATACAACGTACGTCTCGCCAATCTGGGCGACGTGGTCGCGAACCGAAGGCATCAAAAGCTGCGTAACGGCTTCGTGGTCGTGTGGGCTTTGGCGGAATTCAAATTGGTCACGTGTGCACGACGAATTTGATGTGTATCCGTCGAAATTTACCGTATCGATCACTTTACAAATTTCTCAATTACTTTGTGCACGCTCGTTAGATCGAGACGAAACTTGTGCCAACAGGACCGTATTATTTTTCTGGTCCTGTATGCCACGTTTGGTCCGATTCTGAGACAGTTGAATCAAAATGCCGTTTTACGGGCCCCACGGTCCGACTCAACGGGTGATTTTGTGCACGGCCTGCCGAAATCCAACTTTGGACATACGGTTGGGTTCGTATCGGAAAACCGGATCTGTAGACATGTAGTTTGGTGACTTTATAGACCATTGACTCTGGCACGCTTTTCGGTGCAACGCGGGTCCAACGGCGGACATCGTTTTCGCCCAAAATTACCGTTTTGCCCTTGTGTCCAGAATTAGACTTAAGGATAGGCAATCCCAGCTAATTTGACTATTCTGAGAATGTTGGTAACGTTTATTTCATCTTTCAGAGATAGTTGTGATGACTTGCACTTTCTGACTTGATTGATTGGTGATACATTGTTGGTTCTCCGTGCAACCTCCAGGCAAGTATACATTGCCGAACATATACAGTATTTACATGGTTTCTCTTTCCTTATTGTAGTCCTTTTTATATTGTCACATGATTCCATATTGTGATTGATTCGTCCTTGATTGCTTTACTTGTTCTAGATTACGTGCACGTATAGGATGTTTGACATTGCTAGAATATTGGTCTCTTTGTGTTACCCTTTTCTCGTGATTGAGTTGTCAGTTTCTATATCTGTCCTTGACCATTCTCGACTGGGAGTATCTTGCATTATACTACAGTTGAGACATACTATAGCTTGGGAGTATCTTACATTGTACTACGACCTATAGCCGATTCTTCTACCTTGATATCACTTGATTGACTTGACTTGAGACATGCCATAGATTAGGAGTATGTTACATTGTACTACGACCTATAGCATATATTGATTGATTGATTGACTTGACTTGCGATACTATAAATTGGGAGTATCTTGCATTGTACTACGATTTATAGGAGTCTACTTGATTCTGTATCCTTTAGGAGAGGAGATCGATATAGAATTGGCTAATCTTGACTGGGATTATCTTGCATTGTATTACAGTCAAAATCTACTATAGATTGGGAGTATCTTACATTGTACTACAAGCTATAGAGGTTAATCGATTGATTGGTAGCCAAGTCTAGTATTACTTTTCCTCACGACTCGTCGTCCTTAGATGTTCTTCTTGCAGTGTTCTTATCCTCTACCCTGTTATTTACTGTCATATTAGTAGGCATGTTTTATGTATCTTGCTAGTCCTCTGAGGACCTGATGATCTCTTCAGGTAGCTGATTGCACGGAGTTAGTTAGCTGAGCATGTGGTAGTTGACTTCATATGCATGATTCAGGTATTTTGTTAGTATTATTGATTTACTATCTTTCTCGTGCTTTCATTATATATCCTGCTTATCAGCTTAGCTTTATAGACTCATATTATTCTTAGAGTCTAATCGGATAATATGCTAATGGGCTGCAGACCATGACCCATAATTGTTCATTCTTATTTATATGATTTCTGTGGATTGAGATATAGTTTAGATTAGACATGATACCCATGACCTTGACAGCTTATACGTACTCGAGTCGGGCTGGAGTCCGCTCGATATGTAGCTGTCTTGCTCACGAGCTCGCGTCCGAAAAGTCGGTGCGGGTCGTGACACCAAGCCACCTTGTGAAGGAGGGCACATAGCGTGAAATAGGGCTATGTGCCCAAGCCTGACTCGGTCAAAGCCATGATCGAAATGTGCACCGAAGTGCACGGCTACGTCAGTCTCCACGAGCAGTCGAGCACCGAAGCATACGACCACGTCAACACCACGACCAACACACGATCTCGTAGCCTGCATGCGCCTACACCCTATGCATCCAAGATAGGACTATGCGCCCACATGAAAACCAGTATGTTTTCCTCATGTGGGCATATAACATCATTCCAGCTCAAGAACGACTATAAAAGGGGTCTCATCCATCTTCAAAACACAGAACGGAGAGCATTTTCAAGAGCCAAATTGCTGTACTTCTTGCCAGCGACCCGAGAGTTAGCAATTTTCTTAGGTTTTTTCCACTTTTATAATCGGAGTGTCAACAGAGTAAAGGAGCAACTGCCGCTCGATCTCTATCATCCCATTCCCCAGAATTCTTTTTTGTACTCGGGGTTGCTTAGCGCAGGATCTATCAGGCGTACTCGATTCGTGGTGCCTTGCACCAATAAAGAAAAAATAGCATTTCTTCTTCCTTTTGTGTGTATTCACAACACATTTTTAGTGGTGGCCCATGCAAGTCAAGTTTATGTAGTGGTATTCGAACTAGAGTATCACTAGAGCCTGCAGTAGAATTATGATATATTTTTGAAGGTACTCAATCACACCTAGGAAAAAACTCTTAATCTGATTCCTGTTACCAAAATCTTGCTGCATTATTGTCTTTTCTTAAAAATAAACCGTCCTTCTTTGATGTTATCGCTTCATTCTTAGTGATTTCCCTCTCGTTTGATCTGTGTTCAGGATGGTTATGAAGACATGATCTCATCGTCTCGATCAGGAGGACACCACTAAGGGGTTTGCCACTTCTCGTCCTGATCAGCAGAATCCCGAGACTGCAGCTCCTGTTATACCAGCTCAGGCTGGGATATCTGCAACCTTTAGGAGTGCACCTCTTCCTACTTCGAGACTTTCCCCAGTCATCCCGGACATTCTTCAGCAGCAGCAGCCGCCTTTAGGATCAGAGGATGTGGCGTGGTTGTTCTCCTTCTTCCAGCAGATAGTGGAGACTCAGCGGTAACAGTTGCTCAAGAGGGGACATGACACTCATGGAGCCAGCAGCAGCGGAGGTCAGGCCAAGAGGCCTCACGTACAGATTCAGCATCAGTATCAGCAGAGGCCTGTTCAGCGGCACTTTCAGGGCCAGGGACATACGCTTTACCAACAGACACCCAGGCAGCAGCACATTAGTTGTACCTTCTGTAAGAAGCTGGATCATGGATGGAATGACTGCAGGAAGAGACTAGGCAGGTGTTCACGTTGTGGTTCAGCGGAGCATCAGTGTAGGGAGTGTCCCAAGAACCAGACATTATTGACTCAGGTAGCAACATGAGCTGGGGCTCCGACAGAGCAGCAAAGGGGACCACCGTTACAGATGTAGCAGGCACTAGACAGCAACATGTTATCATTTGCCCTTTCTGTAAGAAACCAGGGTACGATTGGAATAAGTGCCGGACAAGGCTAGGCAAGTACCTACTTTCTGGAGCATCATATCACCAGTTAAGAGAGTGTCCCAAGTTTTTGGGACGGACAGCTCAGGAAGGAGGAGAGAGGGCTCCGGTGAGCCAGCAGAAAGGACTACCCTTACAGACTGAGCAGCAGAGATTCGCACAGCATCAGGCTGGAGGAGGCCAGCAGGGGCGAGCTTACGCTATGGCAATGAGGGTACACAAGCAGTAGGAGAGCTTATCGCAGGTTCTATTCATCTCGATTCCGTTCTTCCTTGCCTTATTTTAACCATCTCGAAATTCAGTTCCAACAGATCTTGTTTATCATTCTTATTCGTAGATGAATCTGATTCTTAGTATTCATTGTTGATTTAATTTTCTGCCAAGATAAATTATATGGGCTAGGTCATATGGAATCTAGTGTTCTACAGTCACATTAGCCAGCTGGAAAGGACCTGCAGTCTGATTTTGGATATATTTCTCGGGTGTAGGAATTTAACGTTTTTTCAGCCAAGCTAGCGACAGAGCAAGAATTTTAAATACCATTATTCTAGAAGTGTGTACATTAGTTGGGACTCTATGGCTATCATAGCCCTGCTTACTAGTATGACGAGGATTCAGAGTACCATAATTTTGGATGGACGCATATGATTATCAGATTTTATCTTAAAAGTTTTTGAACATATCACCTCTATTTTTCGTTCCAGTCTTTCAAATTTTTTTGTTTTTTTTGCTTTCTCATAATTTAACTTAAGAGTAGGAGTAGGAGTAGGAGTAGCTCTAACTGTTAGTATAATCCTTTGTATAACTTCCTTGTTATGAATTTCTCTTAATGAATTGATAATTGTGCTAGGCCTTTTGACTTAGAAGTGCTAGTGTAGCTCTGACCCTAGAATGGTAACCCTTACAGCCCTGCTTGATTTATTATTTTCCTTATCTTCCAAGCCTGGCACCCATGACCATACACTGTCCCACTTGCCCTGTCCCTTGTGCTGTTTTGGCAACACAACTTTCGGTCAAATTTAGGCCATTTGACCATTCCCACTTTAATTATGATTATTTCATACACATTACCATGACTTTTAATTTAGGAGCACAAGACTAGTTGTTTTCTCAAAACCAACTTCCCCTGCATGACCTATACATGATCCTCTGCACTCATGACCTTCGTGTTCCACTCAGACACAGCATCTTGTGCTCTGTTTGCTTCATACGACTTTTTCGACACAAGACCCCATCTTGATTCACCCCATGGAGTCATTTCGACTCGAATTGGGAACACCTTTTTGACCCAACCTGTCGACCCAAATTCTGGATATGACCTATTTTAAACCTACTGCCCATATTGGACTTGCTGACCCAGGATGCTGCTAGGTAGAAGCTTTGACCTTGATTGTCAGGGGTTGACCTACAGGATTACGACCTTCTTAATTTCGAGGACGAAATTTCTCTAAGGAGGGTAGACTTGTAACATCCAGTTTTCTAAATGAGGGTAATTTTATAATTTTGTAATTTTAATCTTTTAATAATGTTATTTAAATCATGATATAATTTTTGGGTATTTTTTATCATTTTAAAACTATTTAATTCCATGACTTGTGATTTTGATATTTTGTTAGTGAAACCCTAGAGACTACTTGACTAACCATGTGATTAGGATGTTTTATCTGTCATTTTTGCCTAGGGGTATCTTGGTCATTATGAATTATTTTGATTTATTTTATAATTGTTTGATTGGTGGTTGTTATTTTTGACCTTTGCTAGTTGAGACTTTGGAGACTAGCCTAGATGTTGACTTTGACTATGGTGACTTGGTTAGCATGGTGGTACCCTAGTCCAACTTAAGTCGACCCAAGTTGACTTGTTGGTCTAAGTTGCAGGAAGAGATTAGGTGTTTTAGGGATTGAACCAATTTGATATTGCACTTGGCCCATAGCCCACTAGCCATCAACCTTAACCCTAATTTTCCTACATGTGGTCGGCCCCCTAGGGTTTCCCCCTTCCTATTTAATCTCTCCTATTCATTCTTGCCTCTTTTTATACCACTTTCACTTTTTGCAAGAACAAGGTTTCTCCCCCTTTGCAGTCTTTCCTAATTTCTTCATTTATCTTCCTTTTTGACTCTAGTATTTTGCATTAGGATCTAATTATTGGTTACTTACTATTTGTGGTGAGAAATCACAGCTTTTCTACAATTTGGGGCTTTTGAGTTGCTAGAGGGATTCTCCTATATTGAGCTTTTTTATTGAGTTTGACACTCAATAGGTAAACCCATCAAACCACCTCCATTTCTTGATTTCTTTGCATGGATGCATAGATCTAGGTGTCCTCTAGCTGTCCCTCGAGTTTGGTAGGAAACCGTATCCATTTCGTGTCCGTATCGGATACATATCAGTACATGTGTGTATGTGTTTGTTGAAATGCCACAAAGGATTTTTAATTGATATTTTTGAAAAGTATTTTAATTGATTTGTTGAGATGTATGTATGCTTTGATTCCCCACACGATTGAGCAGATTTTCGAGTCTTGTCCGTGTCCAAAACGGACACGAATACGATCGCTGCACACACGAGCAGTGTCTTGCTGCTCGGGGCTCATGTAGGACACGACACGACACGTGGAGGGTTGAGACTTGGTAGACACGTTGGGGCACTAACTGATACGACACCCCTCGAGTTTGACACGATCTTGTATCGTGTCGAGGGAGCACGGACACGCGCACTGTTTTGCACTGTATGCGCATGGACTGGATTTGGGTTCTGATACGGACCTCGTGTCCATCCTAAACACGTTGTGGTCCTGTGTCAGGCCCCTAGACACGAATCCCTACCCTTGGCGAACACGTGGACACGTGCATGAGGTGTCTCGTGTCGTGTGTCATGTCCACGAGTTCGTGTACTGCGTGCACGAGACTGTCTATACACCATTTGGTGCCTGTGTATTCTAAGTGTTTGGATACCTCGTGTCCAGTTTGCTGGACACGAGACACCCTGTGCGACACGTGGGCATATACATGACCCACTATCAATCCTTATTTTGATGTTTAATTGGTTTTGGTTATGATGATTTAGGGTTCAAGCTTGAACTCTGATACCTGTCTTAGCAACAGAGAACACTTGCCTGCACATTGCCTATACACCACATTACCTGTAACCCTTCACTACAATTGAGTGTCCAGCATCATTCACTACACTTAGATCAAGTTTGGTATCAGAACACATATCACCTGCATATGTCTGCATTGACACATGCATATTACCACTCATTTGTTCACTTCTGTTCTACTGTGACACCTTGCTCATGTCTGAACACCCTTGCTACACTTCACTTGTTTGTAAAAAACACACTCACACAGACTTATCTTGACACTTGCACATGCATTTAGTTGTCTGTACTCTTCATTGCACATGTACATTGCCATGACACATTTCATACATGTTGCATACACTTGTTTTGATCTGCACTTATCTTGCTGAATACTTGTCTTTGCTACTGCACACACTTGCTTGCTTTGACACTCACTTGACACTCATTCATACACTTGTATATGCTTGTACATTCATTTCCTTTGACACATTACACCCAATGCATCCCAGTTTAGTATGCCCTGTCTTCATTAATCCTCTACTGATACATCAAGATATCAGAACATGTAGCCAACTGCATCACTTTATGTATTACTGCTCACCTATTTGTATGGACCTGTAGACACTCCATTTAACCCTGCACTCTTCAATTACCTGCATATTTCATTACAAACCTGCACTTCATTTGCCACTGCCTGCATTGACACATTACCTTGCCTCACATAACAACTGCAGCTTGTTTTCCCTTACAATTAGCTGTGTTGACAGCAGCAGCTAGGCTTGCAAGCCATTTTGGTATGGCTTGGCCTTGGCCTACAGGTTGGGGACACACCTAAATATGTATTGGATATCTAAGTGTGAATTCGGGTGCCTAACCTTGTATACATATATAGCTGGATATATGTATATGTGTGAATTATATATAAAACTTGGAATACTGTCTATATACGGAACAATATGTATGGCCACATGAGCCTTAGGCTTGGGCCATTGGGATTGGGATTTGAGTATCAGATGGTAAGGGGGCTCGATTTCAGTTGTGGGTGTAGTTTGTTGCCTACCTATACAGGGACTATATATATTTATATATGTATTGGTGTGTTAGTTTGGGTTGGGAGAGTAGCATAGTGTTTAGGGTCAAGGAATCTTAGAGAGAGTGTGTAACAGACTTGGATACATGAGTTTATAAGTGGCCAAGGGTGTGTGAGTATCAATACTTGAGTTTAGAGTTGAGAGTAGAGTGTATACATATATAGATGCATACAGGATGGTTGGGTGGCAGAGGTTAGAAAGTGAAGAGGAGATTGTATATATAGCTAGAATTAGTAGTTAGGTAGCAGGATAAGAGGGAGTGTACCCTGCAGGGCAGGTGGGTCACTACCTCTGCAGTGGGCTTTGCAACAGAGGTATGTGGGATTTCTTCCTTACAGCAAGGCCAGAAAGTGTAAGGGACAGGGGATGCCTATAACAACAGTGTACATATATTGTATTCCTGGGTGAGTTAGTGATACCCACTTGGGTGTTTGTCTTGTAAGGAATTTATGTGTGAAGTTAATCTAGGTGGTTCTCCACCTGTTTGTTCAAAGGAATAGGGTGTTAGCCTATGATGTGAGGTTGCACTCCAGGGAATCAATATTAAGGGAGAGTTAGTTGTTAGAACAGTCCTATACTATATGGTATTAGATATAAATATATAAGGGTTCACCTATATACTAGCTAGATAGGTTATGAGATTTCAATATTAGGTGAGATATTATCTATAAGTTTTAGATTATAGGATATATATATTATATGTAGCTATATGTATATACATGTAAATATGGGCATATATAAAGTATTGTCTAGATTATAGGATTTTATGGGGTTGATATGGGTAGGTTATGACTTGAATTAGGATAGCCTAACCTAGATATTGACCAATGGTCTAGTATTGACCTTGGTTGACTGTAGAGTTAACTAAACCTTAAAATTAACCCTCGATAGCCAAGTTTGACCTGTTGACCAAGATAGCCCTGTTGTTGACCATAGTTGACCAGACTAACTAGTTGACCTAGTTGACATTAGAGTTGACCAGAGTTGACCAAGATTTGACTTTGGTCCGGTTTGACCTAGAATTATGTAGATGCATTGTACACTTCATTTATAACCCCTTTTGTATACATCATGACCTGTGTTACTCTGTTTAGGACTCATCTGTATGCTCATCGGATACTCAGGATACCAGGCGAGTACATTCTCTAACCGTTTCATACTTGATAGGATTTATATTTATGCTCTAAATTACTTTACTTGATGTTGTAACATTGTTAACACGGATTGGTACTATATGGATCCCTTCATGAGATGTTATGCCCCTCGGAAGCATCGGGTTACAGTATGTCATGTGTGTTTCACTTTCATCATGTACTTCGATGCTTTCACCATTCATGTGCACTCTTGTGATTCATGTACTCTTATGTTTACAGAGCCCTCATGTATACAACCATGTGTACCCATTTATGGGCCTTCATGTGAAATCATGTGCAATAACATAATCTGTCTGGATCGTTGTGTATTGACTGGGGTACGGGGGAGTATAAATGGTCATGTGAACAATTCCAAAGTAGTGTAATCATGTACAAACTTTCATATTTATTATCAAGCCGTTCACATGTCTATCTTGTACTCTACATCACTAGCCACTGTTAGCTCTTTACTTATAGTAGATATTTTTTTACAGTCATCTCTTTTACTTCATATATTTTTCAGCGTTTATGTATCTTACTCTATAGCATATTTACATATCATGTCATATTATGAACTGCATGAGATGTATTGTGTTCGCTCCCGTCCTGACTAGACCTGTTAAAATATTACAGATGACATTGAGGAGTTCTTTCCTATATACTATAGAGCAGGCCTAGATGACACATGTGAGCTGGACTCCCAGGAGGATCCAGCACTTGCAGAGGACATTACCCCAGTAGTCTAGGCTACTTAGCTAGACCAGTATCTTACTTATTGTCTTGTCTTATTTTGGATACACTTTGTACTTATTGAGGATTTTGTTATTCTAGATATTGTGGAGTTGTTATCTTAGACACTTAGTTTCTCTCTCTTATTTGTATTTCATTGTGGATTCAGATCTTATCTATCTATCTTATCGTACTTTGTACCTTAGCTGTGATTGAGTTGTACATTTCTATATTGTCCTCCATTCGGAGCGTATACATTGTACAAGTACCTTACTATTGTTAGATGTATGCGACCTAGGACAACGTTCTACCGTTGATACTGCGACGTAGGCTGGACGTACCCACTTCTCGTGCCCCTACTCTGGATGCGGGTCGTGACAAAAAAGCTCCAGAATATGCAAAGTATGCTTCACCAGATATTCAAAAGAAGATGTTGGGCATTTTTGGTAATAGAGTAAGAATTAAGATCCATACAGAAGTTGGGGAGGCAAAATTTTGTATTCTTGTTGATGAAGCAAGAGATGAGCCAATAAAGAGCAGACAACTATAGTTTTGAGATTTGTTGATGGTCATGGTTTTGTGCGAGAGCATTTTTTGATATTGTTTGTGTTCCAGATACTGCTGCATTGGCTCTAAAGGAAAATATATCTAAAGTACTTACTTTGTCGGGACTTACAACACAAATCTTTCGATATTTTAAATGCTATGAATATGGCCTCTCTTGCAAAGGAACTCTTGAAGACTTTAAGAGCAGATGGATGGGATTCTCTCTTTATGTAGGTTGAAATATTTTGTAATAAGAATGACATAGATATGCCTAATATGTGTTCTCCTTACAAAGTGGCTACTCGTCGTTCTTCTCAAATCACTGATGGGCACCATTACCACCAATATTTTCAACAATGTTGTTGATTATCAACTACCAGAGTTAAATAAGAGATTTTTCGAAGATACAATGGAACTTCTTACCATCACCTTTGCTTTAGAACCCAGTGATAATTATAAGTCATTTAAAGTTGATGGTATTTGTAGTCTCGTTGAGAAAATTTATCTTCGTGATTTTAGTTTGCAAGAGCTTCGCAATTTGAGATGTCAGCTATAATTCTATGAACTTGATATCCCCAATCATCCAAACTTTCAGAATATGTCCAACATCTCATAATTATGTCGAGGGCTAGTTGAAACAAACAAGTGCAAGAATTACTATCTAATCGATAAACTGATTCGTCTTATACTAACCCTTCATGTTTCCACAGCAACTACAGAACGAGCTTTTTCAGCCAAAAACATGTTAAATCACCACTTCATAACAAGATGGACAACGAATTTCTAAGAAATTCTATGATCTTTTTTATTGAGAGAGAACGTGATGAAGATATTGATCCCGATTCAAAAATTGATGAATTTGCTTCTATTAAGGATCGTAGGGTAAAATTAATGGATTGTAGGATACAGTGAGTTTGCTTGTATTTGATTCTAAGTTGTATGAAACTATTAACTTTTGGATAACTTTTGGCTGTATTTGCTTGTATACTCTGTACTGACTGTCCTGAGATTTCAGTAATATTTCAGTTGTACTTTGATAATACTCTGTAATGATTGCCCTGAGGCTTGGTTGGCTTTTTTTTCTAAGTTGGCATTATACTATTTATTTGATTCTATTATGTTCTGCTTCAGTTATCTAAAAAATATGCACAATTCAGTCTGGGCTATCAGTTTATAGAAAAGAGCAATATACACAATACAGTTGAAAGAGCAATATGCACAATGTTCTACTTTTTTGGCTTGGTTGGCTTTTTTCTAAAGAAAAGAGCAATATATACAATTGAGTTGAAGTGTTCTACTTTTTTTGGCTTGGTTGTCTTTTTTCTAAATATGCACAATGTTTTGCTTTTTTCTAATTTGGCATTTCCATTCAGGAAAAGAGCAATATGCACAATTCAGTTTCATTTTTTATGTGATGTATGAAGTTGTTAACAGGGGACCCCCCCCAGTCTGAGCAATATGCACAATTCAGGTTGATATATATACTTAATATTTTCATTAACATAAATTGTTTTATGCATGCATATCCTCTCTATGTTGCTTACTATGATGAAGAATGGGAGTTCCTGTTCATGATGAAAAGTGAGTTCTTCATATATTCTCTCTTTGTTTCAGTATGCTATTTGAGCTACTTGTGCTATCAGGACTGCAAGTCGGTCTTGATCGGACAACAATCCTGAAGAAGCATGATGTTTGAAATGAGCTAGGCTAAAACTGTTTTTTTTGGGTCAGGTCAACCTTTGCTAGATTTGATGCAGAAGTAGTTGACATCTTCTTCCATCAACACGCATTATGGGATGGATTTGGGGAAGGTTCGAGGAGTTGTGGACAACTCTAACAGAATTCTCGGGGTATCTCTACTGTCTTTTGTCATAATATTCTTCTATTTTAGAATTCTAATATGTACACAAAAATGTTTATATATATATATATATATATATATATATATATATATATATATATATATATATATATATATATTTAATCAAACAGACATTTTATTGAAAATAAAAGGGAGCTCGTAGAGAGTATTACAGACGTCAGCAGGACCATAAAACACAAAACGGATCCTGCTGTACAAGGTAGAAGAGTAACAAAAGTGTAGCATCTAGAATTTCGAAATTTCAAAACAAGAGTTTGAAATTTCAAAATTCAGAAAGCATTACCGACGTGTGTGAATGGATTATTTTTGGATGACTTATTATATTACAGAGTTAGTTGTCAGTCTAACCAACTATTTGGAATAGCAGCTATGGGCATGTGGATTGCACATGCAAGTTTAAATCAGTGAGAATTATGCAAGCTCATGTATTCACTTATTCATTTGAGATATTGTGTTTTTACAATACTCCACAGAATTATTCTTAACATATACCTAAAGTTTAGCCCCCCTCAACTTTAGAGGCTCGCTCGAGTGACCCTTGTGATTACTGGGGAGATAGATAATTGCCCTGGCTGGATGACGGAAGATCGGTGGATCGAGCCACATGGACGTATTATTCCTTTCATTTAAAAAAAAATGGAAGTTATCTGGTATTGGACCCAAAAGTTATGCAATACAGCGTGTACAAAGTCCTGAGCGTTAGGTCGGACATCTCAGAAGAAAAAAATCAAAAACAAAAAAAAATAACAAAAAAGACTGGAAAAATGATTTGCCCGAGCAAACTTTAGTTTCCTCTCATGCTCCCAAAGTCCTCTTCTTTTCTTCCTATCTTTTCAACTTTCTCGTTTGCAAACAAGTCTCTCTCTCTCTCTCTAATATAGTGTTGGGAACGAAGCGCGGAAACCGTTCCCCCAAACCAGAAAGACATGCGAGAGAACCGAGCAAAAGCACACAAACCAAAAATGCCAAACACAATCGCAGACACGAAGATTTTTGACGTGGAAAACCCTTGCAGGAAAAACCACGGGACGACCGGAGTCCAACCCTGAAGAACCTCCACTAGTGGAATAAAGAGAATACACCCTCTACAAGCTCCTCCCGATCCAACACGGATCACCACAACTCACTTGAAAGAAGAATTTTTTTGATTGCGGACTCCGAAGAACAGGAGATGCCGAAAAATTATTCAAAGCAATCTCTCCTTCACAATAGTCCCTCTCTCTCTCAAAGATTGTAAAACACTCTTTGTTTTGAGATGATTTTACAACTAGCATGCATCACCCTTTTATAAGCCCTTGGTAACCCATACATGGAAGGCCAATATATATGGAAACTTCCAATATAAATCAATCATATATTTAATGGAAATCCAATCATAATTAGCTTACCATAATTGAAAACCCAATAATATGGAAAGCTACTATATGAAGGGTCCAATCATAAATATATAATCAAAGTAAATATGGAAATCCAATCATATATTTCCTTACCATATATGTACCAAAATAAAATCCATGCACTCCCCAAGCTTCTCCGACACACGGATGGCGCTCGTCGCTCTTCGGGGTATTCTCCACATTGGTGGGAACCCCACCCACTCCAACAAATCTCCCCCTTCACAACTATATGGAGAAGGTCGTCATCCCGACGATCTGCCTGCAGTACTCAAACTTCCCCCTCGGAAGAACCTTCGTGAGCATGTCCGCTCCATTGTCATCAGTATGAACCTTCTTAAGCGCCGCATCCTTCTTCTCAACCACATCCCGTATCCAATGATACCGAGTCTCGATGTGCTTGGACCGACTATGAAATGTCTGGTTCTTCACAAGGTGAATAGCACTTTGACTGTCGCAAAGCAAAGTATACTGCTCTTGCTTCAGTCCTATTTCTTGCAGCAGCTTCTTCATCCACAGCAACTCCGTGCAAGTCTCCGTCGCTGCAATGTACTCTGCCTCTGTCGTCGACAAGGCAACACACTTCTGCAACCACGACTGCCACGATACCGCTCCTCCAGCAAACATCATCACATAGCCCGAAGTCGATCGCCTCGTGTCTACATCTCCAGCCATATCAGTGTTAGTATACCCAACCAGCTTTTGCTCGTCACCACCAAAAGAAAGTCTCCAATCGGCAGTGCCCTGAAGGTATCGTAGAATCTACTTGACCGCACTCCAATGTACCCTTCCAGGATTTGAAAGGTACCTGCTAACTGTGCCAACTGCATGAGCGATGTCTGGCCTCGTACACACCATAGCATACATAAGACTTCCCACAGCTGAGGCATATGTAACCCGCTCCATATCTTCCTTTTCGTCCTCGGTAGATGGACACTGCTCCTCAGTGAGCTTAAAGTGAGCTGCAAGGGGACAACTCACTTTCTTCGACCCGTCCATACCGAAGCGCTGAAGTACCCGGTGAATGTACTTCTTTTGGGACAAATGTAGCAGCTTGGACTCTCTCTCTCGGCTGATCTCCATCTCAAGAATAGTCTTCGCTGTACCCAAATCCTTCATAGTGAAGGCCGTGCCCAGTTGGCGCTTCAACTCCGCTATCCTATTGGCATTCCGACCCACTAATAGCATATAATCTACATAGAGCAATAAAATAATAAAATCATCCTCGGCAAAATACCTCACAAATGCACAATGGTCCGACGTCGTCCGTGCATAGCCATGCTCCCCCATAAACGACTCGAACTTCCTGTACCACTGCCTCGGAGCCTGCTTCAGACCATACAAGCTTTTTCTCAACCGGCAGACCAAATGTGACTTGCCCTTCTCACAGAATCCCTCTGGCTGCTCCATGTACAACTCCTCATCAAGATCACCGTGGAGGAATATCGTCTTCACGTCTATCTGCTCGACCTCCATGTCGAGACTGGCTGCTAATGCTAGCACCACTCGAATAGACGAATGCTTGACGACAGGCAAAAAGATCTCATCATAATCCATGCCTTTCTGCTGACCATAGCCTTTGACTACCAGCCTCGCTTTGTATCGAGGGTGAGTAGCATCATCTGTCTGCTTCACTCTAAACACCCATCGATTCTTCAAAGCCTTCTTGTCCTTTGGCAACCGCACCAGCTCATAAGTGGAATTAGTGTACAAGGAACTCATCTCCTCCTGCATGGCCTCCATCCACTCCTGCCTGTGTTCGTCTTCCATAGCCTCTGCAAAGCTTTCGGGCTCTCTCCCCGTCAGTCAATAGCACATACTCATCCGGTGAGTAACTCGTAGAAGGTCGACGATCTCTGTCGCTCCTTCTCAGTGGAGCCACTGGTGCTGGCTATATACCAACATCCTCCTCCCCTTCAGGAACTGCCTCCCCGGCATGCTCATCCTCCTGAGGGACACCCTGACCACCATCAGCAGGCTGATGATCAAGGTTGGGAGCAAATCCATGTACTGGCTCTCCCATAATAGGATCCTCTGCGATGTCCTTTGAAAACTACTCGAAGCGAAATGACTCTAACTCAGGCAATTCCTCAGCCTCAGAAGGCATCTCGGAATCCTGAGTGTTGGTCATGGTCTGATCCTTGACGAACACCACATCCCTGCTTCTGTAGAGCTTTCTTCCCACCGGGTCGTAGAGTCTATAGCCAAACTCATCCCGACCGTAGCCGACAAAGACGCATCGCCTCGTCTTCAGCTCAAGTTTGGTCCTCTCGTCCTTCGGTACATGTACGAAGGCCTTACAGCCAAACACTCGCAGGTGATTGTATGACGGCTCTTTGCCGTACCATAATTTGTCAGGCACATCCCCCTGCAAAGGAGCACTAGGAGACAAATTAATAACATAAGCGGCTGTGAGAAGAGCCTCACCCCAATAACTGCCCGACAAGTTTGCTTCTGACAGCAAACACCGCACCCTCTCCATCAGTGTCCTGTTCATGTGCTCCGCTGCACCATTGATCTGAGGTGTCTTTGGCGGAGTCTTTTAGTGTCGTATCCCCTGCTCTCTGCAATAAGCATCAAAGGGACCGATATATTCGCCGTCATGGTCGGATCCGAACACACAATAACTTCTTGTCCCGTCCCTCTTTCAACAGAGGCCTGAAACTCTTTAAAAGTAGGCAGCACCTGATCCATGGTCTTTAAGGCATAGACCCAAACCTTCCTGGAACAGTCATCAATAAAAGTTACAAAGTAAGAAGCACCACCAATAGATTTTACCTTCATAGGACCGCAGACATCCGAGTGAATCAACTCGAGTAACGCCGGCTTCCTTGAACTTGGGTGACTTTGGAAAGACACCCTATTTTGCTTCCTAGCTAAGCAGTGCGTGCACTTCTCCAACTTTGTAGACTTGAGCCCTGGAATCACCTTCCTGTTCACCAAGTAGCTCATCCCCTTCTCGCTGATATGGCCGAGCCGCCTGTGCCATAACTCGGTAGACGCATCACTGACTGCGTTCACCTCCTGTGCCCCCTGTGCGCTTCCCTCCATATAGTAGAGACCGGAACTTCTTGCTTCCTCTAGCAATCACCATCGAACCTCTGGAAAGCTTCCACCGACTATTTCCGAAGAGACTGAAGAATCCCTCATCATCCAACCTTCCAACCGATACCAGGTTGAAACGGATATCAGGGACATGACGAACATCTTTGAGAACAAGAACTAGCACCCGTCATCGTCCTCAAATGCACATCTCCTAACGGCAACCGCCTTTGACACATCTCCACTGCCCATCTTCAACACTCCACAGTCGCCTGTCGTGTAAGTGGCAAATAGTGCCATGTTGTGAGATACCTGCGCTGAAGCCCCTGAGTCCATCAGCCAAGAATTGTCATCGCAGGTGAGGTTTGTGATAACCTCATCACCTATGATGATCACATCGCCTCCATGTATCGAAGTCGCTGCTGTAGTGTTCTCATCTTGCTTTCCCTTGTCGCCCTATCTTTTCTCTCTTCCAAGCGAAACAGTTCCGCTTAATGTGGCCCTTCTTGCCACAATGGTAATACTCCGAGTCCTCGTACCGACCCTTGGACTTCCCCCTGCTCTTGTTTCTGTCACCACGTGGACCCCTGCTTTTGCCCCTTCCGCGGCTCTCCGAAACTAGTGCCTCTGAGTGATGGGATGTGGATGAAGTGCCCTGAGAACGTCTCCGTATCTCTTCATTCAGTACCCCGCTCTTGGCAAACTCCAGACTGACCACGCCTTCCGGAGCAGAAGCGATCATAGATACTCGTACGGTCTCCCACGAGTCTGGCAATGTACATAGCAACCAAAGTCCTTGAACATCGTCGTCAAACTTGACTCCCATCGAGGATAACTGGTCCACCATGCCCTGGAACTCACTCA
Source organism: Iris pallida (assembly GCA_029216955.1). NCBI lineage: Eukaryota > Viridiplantae > Streptophyta > Magnoliopsida > Asparagales > Iridaceae > Iris > Iris pallida. The sequence goes on from JANAVB010009196.1 coordinate 6,969,927, forward strand.
AGTGATCCGTAATGGATGCACCATCTTTGTACCGCAGACCCCTCATCGTCCGGATCAGGAACAATTTGTTTACCCCGGTCTTTTTTGCGTACAAAGATTCCAGCTTCTCTCACAACGTCTTCGCATGCTCAATATTGGCAACGTGGTTGTACACGTTCTTGTCAACGAACTGCCGTATGTACCCACACACCTGTATATGCTCGAAGTTCCAGTCCTCATCGGATTTGTCACTGGGCTTCTCGGATGCAAATACTGAAAGATGCAGCTTCTTGACGAACAGCAAATCCTTCATCTTGCTCCGCCAATAATGGTAGTTGGTACCGTTCAGGTTCACCATGCGCACCGACTTCACGTCCATCTCTGCTTCCTGGTTTGACTGCTCAACTCCTGACACTTCTTTGATCCCAAAGCTCTGATACCACTCTGTTGGAACGAAGCGCGGAAAACCGTTCCCCCAAACCAGAAAGTCCTACGAGAGGACCGAGCAAAAGCACACAAACTTAAAAATGCCAAACACAATCGCAGACACAAAGATTTTTGACGTGGAAAACCCTTACGGGAAAAACCATGGGACGATCGGAGTCCAACCCTGAAGAACCTCCACTAATGGAATAAAGGGAATACACCCTCTACAAGCTCCTCCCGATCCAACACGGATCACCACAACTCACTTGAAAAAGAAAATTTTTGATTGCGGACTCCGAAGAACATGAGATGCCGAAAAATTATTCGAAGCAATCTCTCCTTCACAATAGTCCCTCTCTCTCTCAAAGATTGTAAAGCACTCTTTGTTTTGAGATGATTTTACAACTAGCATGCATCACCCTTTTATAAGCCCTTGGTAACCCATACATGGAAGGCCAATATATATGGAAACTTCCAATATAAATCAATCATATATTTAATGGAAATCCAATCATAATTAGCTTACCATAATTGGAAACCCAATAATATGGAAAGCTACTATATGAAGGGTCCAATCATAAATATATAATCAAAGTAAAGATGGAAATCCAATCATATATTTCCTTACCATATATGTACCAAAATAAAATCCATGCACTCCCCAAGCTTCTTCCGACACACGGATGGCGCTCGTCACTCTCTGGAGTATTCTCCACATAGGTGGGAACCCCACCCACTCCAACATATAGAATAAATATTTCATTAACAATTGGAATTTGTTAATCACGTTCTTTCTTTTTCCATTGCATGTACACATCTAAACTCATTTTTTTATGGAACTCAGAGAATTTTTTTGTCACCCTCTATATTTAGTCACCTTGTTTGGTTTGCATAATTATAACATTGGAAAAGAAAAAACATTCATTTTTTATTTTCCAATGTCAAAGTAATCGAGAAGTAAAGAAAAATAATTTCCAATGAATTTTTTTTAATATTTTATTGCTCAAAGATTTATCTCTCTAAATTAGATATGATCATATTAGATTTTTTTTTCATTTTCAGTTTAGCTGATAAATACATGATTGGTTTGGTGATGATATCTATGATTCTTTATGATAGGTATTCTTTTTCCACTTTTAGCAAGTCATAAATTTGGTTTCCAATACGTGAATGGATGTGAGTCTCCCCGTGTTGATCACAAGTTCAATGCACTCTCGACTAGGACCGTCGGTTGCAGCCACTATATGGGTTCAAAGTGTTGTTTAGTTCCAAAATTTGAAGGCTTGGAAATAATTTTTCGATTTCTTACCAAATTCTTGATAAATTTGAAATTGAGAATTGAAGACAATATGAGAGTTTTAGTTTTCTATAATTGTACAAAAGTAAACCCAATGCACCTTAGGAAAATTGCTTTCTGAACATGTTGATTGGACGCAAAAATTATAATTATTTTATGTTAATATTTCAATGGCATCTACTGAATTTAAGTAACATTACTATCATAAAATTAATGAAAGAGTATTTCTAAAAAAATAATAGTGTTTTCAACAACACGTTTCAAATTTCTCTCATATTCTATTCTTACCAAATTCGGGTGATTACAATTAAAGTTCATGGATTATGAAGGAATGAGAGATAACACTAATTAAAATAAAAATAGAAAGTAGTGGAGATATGATTAGCAATTTGTGGGGGGGGGGGGGGTTATAAATACAAATATCTCAAAACGTAAAAAACGACAAAAACAAAAATGAACTAAAATGAAAAAAAAACGTTTAAAAAACTATTTTATAAAAAATTGCCGAACTCGAGTGACCCTTGTGATTACCGAAGAGAGGCATAATTGCCCTGGCTGCATGGCGGAAGATCGGTGGATCGAGTCACATGGACGTATTATTCGTTCTATTTATAAAAAAATATGAAAGTTGGTGGTAATGAGACCAAAAGTCATGCAATGTAGCGTGTATAAAAATCCTGAGCGTTAGGTCGGACATCTCAGAAAAAAAATCAAAAAAAAAACGAACGAAAAAATACTGGAAAAAAGATTTGCCCGGGCAAACTTTAGTTTCCTCTCATGCTCCAAAAGTCCTCTTCTTTTCTTCCCATCTTTTCAACTTTTTCGTTTGCAAACAAGTCGTCCTCTCTCTCTCTCTCTCTATATATATATATATTTTTTTTTTTCCAACATATATATATATATATATATATAATATATGTTGGAATTATTCAATAATTAAGGGGCCACACATGTAAAATTAATTGTGTTTGGGCTATCCAAATAATTAAGCCAAATTAAAGTGGTCTATTTGGAAATTGGCTTAAGGGTATAATAGTCATGGAATTAATGTGTAGATACCGGAGATAGTTCTAATTTGATGAGGGGCCAAATTAGAAATATCAACACATATATAAATATGTGTATTCATTAGGGTTATGGTCCCCAACTTATACGGCCACCAAAGAGAAGGTTCTCTTTTTCTCTTCTGCATCCCCATCAAAAGAAAGAGAGGGACAAAGGATTCGGATTCACCTTTGTCATTAAGGGTCGTAGCAAGTTGGAAGATCGAACCCAATAAAGAGACGATCGCTTCAACATCCATCAAGTCGAGCAATGGATTCAGGTACGCTTCCGCAATCAATTTAATTTATCTTCATCTCATGAATCGACATGGTACAATAAATATCTAACAAGTGGTATCAGAGCCTCCTTGTTTGATTTATGAGTTTGAAGTTTACATATTCATTTGTTGGTGTTCAGAAACCCTAGATCGTTAAATCAGAATTAATTTAGGGGTTCCAATTGCTAGATTAATTTATTTTAATGATCCACATG